>MU228491.1:102237-140298 GCA_018584345.1 Thuja plicata | reverse complement strand
ACAGTGTGACCCCACTCGCTGCAGGCGCTGGTAGGAAAGAGCGGGGTTGAGAAAACCTCCAGCCTAGCCTGGGACCATAGGTCCTGTCCTTATACAAAATTAACATGGGCATACCCACGACTCGTATGTATGAGAGGGGAATAATTAATTTAATTAAATAAATATTATTTACTTAATCATGAGATAGAATTTGATTTAATGATTACATAAATGTAATAATTAGTGAAGAGGGAATAATTAATTTAATTAAATAAATATTATTTACTTAATCATGAGATAGAATTTGATTTAATGATTACATAAATGTAATAATTAGTGAAGAGGGAACAATAATTAAATTTCAATATTTAATTAATTATAAGGAGACCGAGAATAATTAAAGAATGTTTAATTATTTAATTATTTTGTAGAGGAATACTATTGGTTTTTGGGAGGGGAAAAAATCTTCAGTAACTCGAGAGAAAGACGCTCTGCAAGCCAACCCTAATTCTCCAAAAGGTCCTCTATGTATTGAAGGCCTTCTAGCCTCCTCACGTTAAAGGTTTTCTACCCATTTTATGGGACACTCTACCCCAGGCATTGAAGGAGGAGGAGGACGGAAGGGAGAGGGTGTAGCAATGAGTATTAACCATGGAGTTAGGTCATTCAAAAAAGTGGTCGAAGAAGAGGTGTTCGCCTCGGTCGGTGCCAAGTTCCTCAAGTCCTCTCCAACAGATGAAGGTGCTTCTTGTAGGTCAAATCGAGAGTGAACCAGAGGAAAGGTTCCCTCTTCCACAAAACTCATCATTCACCCTAATTAATATATGTGTCTTGCAATTGATCAGGAAGTAGGTAGACATATAAATACTGTTATTTTCTTTGCTTCTCTAGATATTACCAATTCACCTTCAAGGAACTTTCTTAATGATTGGACCCATAAAGTTTGGAAGAGTAAACTTGGTTTTCATTTCTCTTATTTCTATATGATCTAAAAGGGTCTCTTTTTGGTTTTCTTTTCTAACCCTAATGCTCAAAAAAGGTGGTGGATAAGAAATTCTGGAGGGTGGGATCATCTGAGTTTAGGGAAATTTCATGGTCGTTGGAGGTAGTTCACAATGAAGTTCTTTCCCTATCTAGCTCTAGATGGCTCATTATTGAGAATTCACTGCCCTTTCTTTGGAACTTGATTCCTCAAGCCTTGGAACCCGTGGGGAAGGTAATCAAAATGGAGAAATCCAATTCCCTAATTCCTAATACCTATGCTCGAGTTCTGGTCTCCATTAACCTTGGTTTTGACCTCCTTGAGAACATTTGTTTTAATTCTAAAGACCACCCGATCTTCTGCCCTATCATATTTCTGGGGGCATCATTTCTTGTTATCTATGTCACAAAGAAGGAAACAAAAGGAAATATTTCACTCTTCTGAATAAGATTTCGAGCAAAATTGGTCCCCAATTTGAACCCCTGTGCATTGACAATAGACCTAATACTGATACTCATATATATAAAGAATAAAATCTTAATGTGCATGATGTTGAGAAACTTCAAGCCACTCTTGATGCCCTTAAAGCTAACTTCACCCATAAAAGTTAGGTACATATTGGAGAGTTTGGTAACATGCTGGGAAACTATGGATTGGGCTAAACAATCTGGTCAACAGGCTAGCATGCTTCTTATAGATTATAAAAAATCATATGATAGAATAGAATGGAAGTTTACCTACATGATGCTGGAAGCTCTTGGCTTCCCACTACACTTTTGTAGGATGATCTCCACCCTAATGGGAGGTGCCCAAACTTGTGTGGAAATTAATGGAGCCAGATCAGAATAGTTTGGGCTCTCAAGATCTATCAGACAAGGATGTCCTCTTACCCCTCCTCTATTTGTCATTGTTGGTGATTCTCTTCATTACCTTTTGACAGAATACTCCACTTCCCCTAGAGTCAGAGGCATCTTTCTCCCTAATAAGGGGGAAGTATCTAATGTTCATTTTGCTGATGATACCTCAATCTTGTTTCAATTTTCTAAGGAAAATTTTGGGAACCTCATGAAAAAACTTGACCTCTTATGTGCAACCTCAGGTAGTAAGGTTTCTCTTTCTAAATCTATTTTGTTAGGCTGGGAAGAATACCCTCCTATATGGAGCCATAAGTATTATATTATTTGGGGAGGTCCAAATCACATTGTAAGATATTTGGGGATTCCATTTGCGATTAATCCAAACCTTGCCAATATGTTGGAGTGGATTAAAGCTAAGATTGAAACTAAGATCAATAAATGGAATAATTAGTTCTTCTCATTGGCTGGTAGATTCCAAGTCTGTCAGAAGATATTAATAAGGAATAACATTAACAGAGCATTAATAGTGTAGACTAAGGGGTGGAAAGGATTCCATCTCTATGATATCTTATCCCTAGATGTAGACTTTAAAGTGGGAGGATTTGTAGTTTTCCAATCTATATGGAAGTGCTGGAAGGTAATCAAAAAGCATATTGTTGGGGGAAATAGACTGGTTGTGGACAATAAGATAAATGGAAATAGATCCATATGGTAGAACCTCTCATATAAGGGAAAACCTCTTGCCAAAGTGCAAGGTTGTTCAACAAAAAATGGATGGAGAAGGGGATTAGTACACTTAAAGACGTTGTCTCTCAAGAAAATCTGATCTATTCGGATGAAATCTTAGAGAAAATTGGTATCCCTGTTGTACATAAGAGAACCTATTCTATGATCAGCAAATCCATTGCCTGCCTTCTGCTTCCCAGAAACTATGACACATCCTCTAACACTTTGGAACCTTTATCCTAGTGTGATGGATCCCAACTCTAGAAAATCAAGTCGAAAAACCTTTACAAATGGTTGAACCATAGCTCTGATATTTTTTATCACATGAATAACAAATGGAATTGTGCTCTGGACTACCCTACCTCAACCAAATATATTACTAAACTCTAGCATATCCCGGTTGAACCCAAGATCAATTATTTCCTTTGGAGGGTACTCGTACATAAACTCCCCTTGAAAAACCCTGGGGGGACGCCAAACATATGTTCTATTTGCAAAAATTTTGAATATGTGCACCATGTTTTTTTATTGCATCTTTGCGAGAGAAGTGTGGGGCATGTTTGGGCTGGTCCTACATGATAATTTCAATTTATCGAATGTTATATCTGGTCATATCATGGATAATAGTAAAATTAGTAATTTTTTTCTGGTCTGTTCTTACTACTCTATTGATTTGGCATCTCTGGAAGCTTAGGAACATTGATGTTTTGTTGGTAAAGGCAGATACCTTACTGAGTCTCTCAGGAGACTCATTTTTTTGACATCTCTTCGCAAGTCACAATGGTCTTAAAAATGAAAGAAAAGGTCTTCATGGAAATTTTAAAGAAAAGAAATATCTAGCTTCAAAGAATGGAGGCAGAGGAGGTTTCCAAAGACCTAGGAATCTCTGATGCATTCTAGATCACTCTTGCAGAGCTGTTGGAACAGATTAAAAAAAGACAAGCAAGCTGTAAAAGATAAGTCTGATGAAGAGGCAGTAGTAGGGGAAGGTGCAGTAAAAGAGAAGGGTGTGGTCAAAGGTAATGTTAATGAGACTGGGATCAACAGGGCCTCGTCCCCCTCAACTGAGGCACAAAATAGAGAAAATGCCAGTGGAGGAGAGTTATCGACAGAGGCCACCTGTTACATCAACCTGCCAAACACACCAATTCCACTCCCCTAGGAATCATGGATGAGAAATCCATACAAAAGGATCACTCAAGATTGTCACAGGTTGATCTAGGTAGTTGGTGACATGTCATGGACAACATGGGTCAAAGAAGATTGATATTTCATCCCTCCTTTTTTGGTTATGTTTTCTAATTAAACTCTTCAATTATATTTGGTTGTCTTTCCTTTGTAAATATTTTAAAAGTGATTCTTATGAACTAATTCGTATGTAACTTTCTCTTATATTTAATAGGAAAAAAAAATTATTTTGTAGATGAATAGGTGGTGAAATATTGATTAGATGTTGAATAATTAAAGTAATTAATTAAAACTACTTAATTATGAAATTAAAGGGAAATGATGGTTTTGATCTTAGAATGTGGTAGAAAGACACAATTTATTAAATAATAAAAATTATTAAATAAATTAAAGAGGAATATTAGTAATGTCATTGCATTAGAGAAATAGGTCATTTTTAGGTGTCTACATTTTGCCCCTCTTTGATATAATGCATTTTAGGCATTGTTTCAAATAATAATTTGATAAAAATAATGCCCCAGTATGCCCCAGTGAGAAAAAGGTGACAACGAGGTAAATGATGCCCCATTAAGAGATTATTTATGCAAGAAAGGCACGACTAGTCTCTTAAAAGAAGACAATGAATTCTAGATGAAATGATGCAAGAAAGGAATTATTAGTAAGAAGTAAAGAATGTTGGTAGGTCATATTGAGTGTTCAATCATCATTGTTCACAGTGATTGTTGATAAGAATAATATCTTATTTTAGGAAGGACCCATCCTATATATGACTAGCGACAAGGTTTGGTTTTAGGGAAGACATGTCCTGTATAAGATTGACCAATAGAATGTTAGAATTGATTGATAGAAAGTTAAGAGGGGAAAGAATGAGGATGAATGCTTGATTTAAACCCTTAGATTATAGTAAATAGAGATCTTCCATTTTTAATGACCATGTTCTAATTCCAACTGAATTGAGCAATATCTTTCATCATTGAGCCAATTTTACTATAGAAAAATTGAATATCATCATACCTAGATATTAAATATGTAGTCACGACTATCCTTTTGCATTCTAACAAGCACTTTAAAAAAACAAGGAATGTGGGCCGATAAATCTAGGTTGTGCGTTAATAGTCAAGGTATGTTTGGTGTATCACAACTTATTTATCTATTGCAAGCCCTGCAATTAGATACTACATGTGGTTTTGAAGGCTCTTACTACAGACACCCTGCAAAATGCTCTTTTAAGATTTCTCAGTCAACATCCCACAGACAACAGACAAGAAAAGATAAGTCATGAACCATCATGGCATCTCTAATCACTTAGGTGGAATCATGGAGATGCAGAGGAGCATGACTTGTGAATATGAAGACATAATCAGACCAACTGGACTCAACGAGTAAGTAGTCGTACTGATTTATGTGTCTATGTTTTTGTAGTTGTTTAGAAATTGATTTGTTTATGTTTTTCTAATGCTATCAGATGAAGTATAGGGTACCCCATATAAAAATGATTTGTTTGGTTATAAGTGTTCTCTTCCTTCTCTAAAATAACATGATTTTCTTGACAAAAGACTATGCTATGGGACTTCATTGATAGATAAGACAATGTGATCAATTTGACCAAGGACTTGCTGATGAGTTTGAATATTTTGACCTAGTTTTGTTGAAGCTCATATCTGTTGAATGATGTTTTTTAGTGCTTGTTTCGAAATGAAAAGGAACTAAACTGATATCCAAAAGAGATTTATTCCAAATTTTCTTGATTTTACAATTTTTTTGGTTGTCTAATGACAAAAATTTTCAGGACATTTTTACAAATGTTTTTGGTCCACCACAGTGTTCGTATGTGCGGCATATCACATAAGGGAAGCCCTCACAAACACCCTATACATGGTCATCTTAGAATAACTAAGAGGGGGTGTAAATCAGTTAGAATCACTTATTACCCAAATCATCCTACAGTCCCAAATTCCTCCAGATGTATATAAAAACAAATTCAAATTTCTAATTCAACTCGGTGAAAATGTATTCAGTAAACTCAAACTATAGTCAATAGTGTATATCAACTATCAATAAATTAATACTATGATTACCAATTTAGGTCAATAAAGTAAATTGTAAAGTAAAATAACAATCCACAACATTCATAACAATCCCTCCCGTAATAATCCCTGATCCCCTTGTCGATCATACTATTTCCTCAATGGCTCTTATTCTGGTTGGTAAGTTCATGGGGACAAGACCTAATATTGAGCTTGTTAGGGAGTTTACCTATCATAAATGGAAACTAAAGGGACAAATAGATATAGAAGCAATGCCAAAGGGGTTTTTTTATTTTGTATTCTCAAATATGGAATATTTATCAAAGGTGCTATGTGGAGGACCTTAGATGTTTGGCAAATTATCGTTGGCTCTTCAAAAATGGGTTACGAATCTGGATCTAAATGCAGAGATATTTGATACAGCCCCTGTTTGGGTGAGATTACCTAGTCTCCCAATGGAATACTGGCACGAGGTTGTTTTTGTTGGTCTAGTGAGTGCATTTGGGGAGTTTCTTTCAATTGATCTGATGACAGCCCCCAGATCTAGATTAGTCTATGCCAGAATATGTGTGAACATACACAATAAGATGGATCTGTCGGAGGTCATTACTATCAACTCCAAACTGGGTAAGTACATCCAATCTGTTGAATATGAATCACTTCCCTTTGCTTTTTTTTCCTACAAAAAATTGGTCTTTGGGCTAAACACTGCCCACCTAAAAAATCAAAGGAAAAAGAAGAACAAAAAATGGAACCTTAAAAAGTTTGGAAATAGAAAAACAACACCTCTGTAAATTCTTTAGATAATTCTAATCATGCTCATCAGGAGAATAGTACAGAGAATGTGAATAGTAATGAGTCTAAGGTTAAAAAGATTCTAGCAAACCAAACTAATTTGGATCAACCTAGTAATGAATCAGAAGTAATTGTGCTAAAAGAAAACCAAATCACTTTGAATAAACAGAATGGGCTTGATCAAGTTATTATCACCGAATCTTGTCAAGAACAAGGTCAACCTAAGCTGAAGGGTTTAGAATATTCTAATAATGTAACCATTCTGATTAGCTCAGAATAATTACCCCCTTCTACTATTGTGTCTCCCATTCCTCATGAAGGAATTAGTGGGGAAGTTGATCTCATCAGAAATTCTTCAGAAGACAGTGATGATGACTCTCCATCCCCTATTGTAGATCTATGGAGAGAAGATAACCTAGATACAATCTTGCACTCAGAGACAAAAGTGGTTATTCAAGAAGCTCCTTGGTTATAGGTAAAGAACAATAAAATCTCCAACAAATTTTTAGGAAAAAAAGGAGACCAAAACAACAGTAATTCATGTGAATCAGCCAAAAAAAAAGAAAATCATAATCTAGGGGCAGTTCAAACCAAAAGACAAATTAAGGCTGATGTCTGTACTCCTAAGAGTAAGAAAGAAAGAGAATCACAAAAGAAGAAAAGAGGGCAGGAAGCAAAATAGAATATAGAGGATGACAAACAATGTACCATCCCTAAAATATGTTCCCTAAGTCTTTAATATGAAAGTCATCTCTTGGAATATAAGAGGGCTTAATAGCCTCCACAAACAGGATGTTCTTAGGAATATGGTTAGAGATAGTAAACCGGATATTCTTCTTATTCAAGAAACTAAAATGACTAAAGAGAAACTGGAAAGATTGCATGTTTCTAAATATTATGAGAGCCTATGTGGTGATTCAGATGGTGCTTCAGGAGGAATAGGGATTTTCTAGAATAATAAAAATGTTGTGTGCAACTTAATTTGAATAGTGAAAAAAACATTTTATTGGTTAAAATCACTTATCTTAAGGATAACTACTGCTGGAATATGATCAATGTTTATGATCCTAACACTAAAAGTGGTAGAATGAACTATATGCAAAGAATAAAAGATATCTGTATTCTCTTTCAAGAAACTAGCTAGATGATTATGGGAGATTTTAACACCCCTCTCAAGAATGAGGAAAAAAAGGGAGGGATTATCTCCCAAATGGACAGTAGATCTGACCTAATGGAATTTATCAATGAGGAAGCTTATTTAGATATTGATTTGGAGGGAATTGAATATACCTAGTCTAATAGATGTACATTGAAAGACTTAATTTAGGTGAAGCTGGATAGAGCCCTCCTAACTAATGACTGGATGGCTAGGTACTTCTGTACTCTTTCTACTGAACTTCATATTGGATCTAACCACTATCCTATATCCTTAAATATTAGTCAGATTTAGAGCATAAAGAACTTTCCCTTCAGATTTGAAAGAATGTGGCTAGCTCATCCTAACTTTAAAAAAAATATTAAGGAATGGTGGAATTAGACGGTTGAAGGGGGAGCAATGTAAACAATGGATAAGAAACTTAACACTATTAAAAGAACTTTGAAAATATGGAATAAGGAAGTTTTTGGGGATATTTTCCTTCAAAAAGGTAAGATGCAGAATGATATTAAGGAAATTTAGAACAGCATCCAGAAAACTAACACCAAGGAAAACATTTTGATTGTTGATTATCATAATATTATCACCAAGGAGGAGTATTTCTGGAGATAGAGATCTAGAGCTCTTTGGCTCAAGGAAGGGGAAAAAAATACTAGATTTTTCCATATGATGGCTTTGAAACACAAAGCTATTAACAGGATAACTAACCTCCAGTCTAAAGGCAAAACTATTCGGAAGGAGGAGGAAATCAGATCTGAAATGGTTAAATATTTCTCTGAGCTGCTTGCTAAGGATAATAATTTGACTAGACCTAATCAGGACGAAATTATTAATGCCATCAGTAAGATGGTAGATGAACCTTCTAACAAAATGCTCCAAGATATTCCTTCAAATATGGAAATCAGAAATGTTGTTTTCTCTTTTGAAGGAGAAAAATCTCCTAGTCCTTATGGCTTCCCTATGTTGTTCTTCCAGCAATTCTTGGATATTATTAGTCAATATGTTCAAGCAGCTGTAAAATAATTCTTTGGGTCTAAGTGTCTTCTCAGGGAATTAAATGCAACCTTCATTGTTCTGATTCCTAAGAAGCCTAGAGATAACACTATAGAATAATTTAGACCTATCAGCTTGTGCAACTCTCTTTACAAAATTATGTCCAAAGTTATTACCTCCAAACTGCTCCAGTTGCTCCCAAATATTATATCCCCTCAGCAAAATGGATTTGTTCCAGGGAGACAAATCCTTGATTCTATCATTGTGGGTCATGAAAATATTCATTCTCTAGATAAGGCTAAAAAAAAGGGCTTCATGATGAAACTGGACCTATCTAAGGCTTACGACAGAGTTGACTGGCATTTTCTGCAGATGGTGCTGTCTTCTATTGGCTTTAACAAGGGGGTCATCAAAATTATCATGCAACTTGTAAAAACTATTTCCTCCTCTGTCATTGTTAATGGGGATCTTCTCCCTTTTTTAAACCTTCTAGAGGATTAAGACAAGGAGATCCTATCTCTCCTATCCTCTTTGCTATTCTTGCAGAGTGCCTTGGGAGGTATATCCATTAGATGGTGGAAAAGGGGGAAATTAAAGGTATTCAACCATCCTCAGCTAGAATCATTTTCTCTCACGAGAAATTTGTGGATGACACTCTTATCATGGGAGAGTCAACTATTAAAGAAGCTAGGAATTTGAAGAAAGGACTATCTATCCATACTGAGGCTACCAGTCAGCTAGTCAATTGGACTAAGAGCTCCATATTACTCATTAATACTCCTGAAATAAGACAAAAGAAAATGTCTACTATTCTTGGTTGCACCATTGGAAAACTCCCCTCCTCTTACCTGGGACTGCCCCTTTGTTCCAATCCTCTAGAAATTTTCTAGCATACTCTTATTGATAGATACAACAAAAAATTTGTTGGATGGAAAGGGGCACTTATTAGAAATGCTAGAAAACTCCAACTTATTAAATCTACCCTCCAAAACCTCCTTGTTTATGCAATGATTTTATTTAAAATTCCCCATAAAATTGCTAATGAAATTGAAAAAATTTAGAAAATATTCTTTTGGTCTGGGGTTGAGGAAAAGAAACGAATGAGCCTAAAAAGATGGGAGGTCTTGGGCTGTGAACTATTAAAAAAGTTAATAAAGCCCTCATGGCTAAACAACTGTGGAGGATTTATGGAGATCAAAAAGAGTGGAATTCTATCATTAAAAGTAAGTATCTCTTTCTTACCAATTCTTTGGAGGACTATATAGGGGAAGAAAACAACACTAATGGTTCATTCATCTAGAATAGTATAAAATCTAGTAAGGATCTGATTGTGAAAGGCAAAAGATGGAAGCTGGGAGATGGTTGGAGAATTGATTTTTGGGATGATGAATGGATCCACTCCGTGCCTCTGTCAACCAATCAAGACTGGAAGAAAATTATTGAAAGAAGAAAAGAATTCATTGGTGCCAAAGTTACTGATTATTGGCAGGATAACAACTGGAAGAATCTGGGAGATATTGATGCTAGTCTTATTTCCCTCGAGCATGAGTTGTAGACCTGGCACATAAAAGATAACATTCAGGACTCAGTTGTGTGGAATCCTAATTCTGATGGGAAGTATACTATGGCCTCTGCTATTAATATCCTTTCTAAGAGAGAGTAAAGGCCTCCTTGCTCTTTTGTTTGGTATAAATATATCATACCTAAAATCAACTTTTTCTATTGGCTCTTAATTCAAAGAAAACTGTTGACTCTTGATAAACTCTCTAGGAGGGGAATATACATTGTTAATAGATGTTGTCTTTGCTTTGAAAACTCTAAATCCTAAGATCATATCATGCTCCATTCTCCTTTCACTTGTAAAGTCAGGGAGATTATCTTTAGAAAATGGCATATTTGCTGGTGTTTTCCTTTTGACTGGAAAGATTTTGTTGCTCAATGGAGTTACCCACCTCAGAACTTTATTGATAAAGACCTTTGGTTCCTTATCCCTCCTCATGTCTGCTGGAGAATATGGAAAGGCTGCAACAACATAATTTTTAGAGAAAAGCAGGGTTCTCCTGAAGTGGTTGGCAACCAGATTTGTAGGGCACTGGAAGAAAATTTATCTTCTTCAATACCTAAGGGTATATTATGTAAGGAGAAAAGTGATAGTAATAATAGTCAAATCAATCAGAGATCACTGGAAACATGGACCTCGCCCCCTAAAGTTTGGGTTAAAGCTAACTTTGATGGGGCAGTGAAGGGGAACATGGGCATTGCTGGAGGAGGTGGAGTAATAAGAGACCAGAATGGTAAATGTATTGGAGCCATTGCTTCTCCTTTGGGAACTCAATCTAACCATAGGGCTGAAGCTACGACAACTCTCAACATTATTTTGCTGGCAGAGGATCTAGGTTGTTAAAAAGTCTGGCTGGAGGGAGACTCCTTAAATATCATTAATAATATTAGAGGCAAGAATAAAGCTTCTTGGACTATAGAACATATCATTGCAAATATTATTAATGTGGCTTCAAATTTTACTTCTTTTTATGTTTCTCATTGTTTCCGGGAAATGAATCAAGTGGCTGACTGTCTAGCCAACATTGGAGTAAAGAATGATGTCACATGCAAGTGGCATGGGAATGCAAAAATTAATAATGAGGTGGAATTATTACTTAATTATGATAGGATTAATCATAAGGAAGGTGAGGTCACTTGCATTAATCATTCTGATTAATGATGATTTGATTAGGGGTATGGTGATGGTGTCGCATAAAGTGAAACATCAAATTAATGATGAATTGCTTAAGACACAATTTTTTTGGGATATCATTAAGTACTCTGTGATTGCAAATATCGGTGTTCATCTTGTGTTGAATACTATTATGAAACAGAACAGTGAGAGAATTCAAATTACAGAAGAAGAAGACATGGGCGGAGATTTGAAGAGAGAAGAATGTGCAAAGTGTAAATGGAGGGAAGAAAAAGATGTGTGGAACAAGCTTAAGAAGGGTAATGTTCATAGATATTTGAAGCATATCCATGGAAATGAAAAGGAGGTGACAAAATCTTTTGTTAATGGCTGGGAGAATGGCACTATGAACATCTTGGGCAAATATCTCAAGCTCACTCTGGACCGTATTGCTGAAATAACAGGCCTTCCGTTGGATGTGAAGCACTTTCTGAAAGAAAAAAAAGAAGGCAACAAAGGGTATAAAAAATTCCCTAAGACAAACGAAGAAAGGGAAATACTTGTGAAGGGTGACCTCGATTATGTTAACCTATCAAATATCAAGAAGATTTGGGCTTTTGTGATCTGGGCTATCATGGATTACTTCACATTGGACGACAGGTACTTAAAGGTTTACAATTATCATTTTGTTATGGTAAATCATTTCTGTCATAAAATTAGGGATATATTTCCCTTCTATCTCTTAAGTTCGCTCAATTAGAGCATCAATGACCATAGGAGTAAGTCCTCCCCTATTTTACGTGAGGGATTAATTCTATTGATTTTTTACTATGTCAAGAATCATATTCCCGACCCCAGGCCCAAAAGTATTGTGAATGCTAAGAGGAAAAGTCTGGAGGTGTCTAAGGGTAAGACCCCTAGTAAGGAAATTGCTAAAAAAATCCGTAGAGGCCCTGTTGAAGAAGATATATCTCTGTCTATTTATGATGATATTGAGGGAATGAAAACTGATGATGAACAAGATTTTGTGTCATCAGAGGATGAGGGTTTTACAGGGAAGTCAGAAAAAATTAAGGACATGAAGAATACCTCCCCCAAGGTATCTCTGGGTGGAAAAGTTGATTTTGAGGAGACCCAGAATCTGGAGAATAAAACTTTGGATGAAATAATGGTAGAAATTGACAATGTGATTGACACCCATATTGAAGACCATACTGCTAAAAAGGATGGTGATGATGAAAAAAATCAGGAAAATTATGAGTCTCAGAGGGAGTCAAGGGACACTGAAACCCACAATGATGACTACACTCTCAATAATGAAGGTGGGGAAGACCAGATTCATGAATTTTAGGATTACCAAAAGAAAACAGGGGAAATGGAGACTAAAAAAGGCAACACGGAGAACACTGAGGAGGATATTGTGCTCGATAAGGAAACTGAGAAAACTGAGAAAGATAATAATGACAGTGAGAAGCTTGAGTATAGCCAGGATAACTTGAAAGGTGACCCTGAAGACAAGAATGTCTATAACAGGAGGAGCCTTGAGGATGATCTTCATGAGAGACAAGTCAATGTCAAAAGGGTGGCTTCTATTTCTTTTCTGCAAATGGCCAAAAATAAAGTAGAGAATAGCTACAATATGGATAAGTGGATTCATGACGACATAAAGGAGATCAAAGATAATTATAAGAATCTGGAAAATAGGAATGCGCAGCTAGAGGAAATTGTTGACAAAATGCGCAATGATACTACCATGTACTAGCATGGGCATAATTTTTTTGATAAGGTAAACAATATGGATACCAAGATCAACACTATGGTTGACAACAAGCTCAGAAACATTAATGAAAAGATAAACAACAACAAAGCTCTCATCAAAAAGATTACTGCTGTTAGAAAAATGGGTATGAATAATTCCATAGATAATCTGAAATCCTTATATACCCTTCTAGAAAAAAATGACAATGAAGGCAAGGTAGGAGGAAGATAGCCCTCAGGAAGTTCACATTTCTGGCCCAGGATCTAGGACTCGATCCAGCACTAAAAAGAAGGCTCAAGTCCAAACTAAAGATATCAATAAATTATGGGACTCAATCTAGAGTATGGAGCTACAGATGGTTGAAGTTCAGATGCTGGAGGATTAGTTGGAAGATGTTTAGTGTTTTGGGTTGCTGGAAGTTTTTTTCTATCTGTCTGTTGGAAGCTTTTTGTTATATGCTTTGATATTTTGTAATGTAATTTTCTGTTAAATCTGGGGTTTAGCCCTTTTTTGGTTTTTTTTCACTTAGTGATAGTTCATTGTCTCCTTGTCCTTTTTTGTCTATCTTTTGGTGCTTTGTATAGGGTTTTGGGGCCCCTTCAAAACCTGTTGTTACCTTAATAAAAAATAATCCACAACATTCATGTACATTGACACAAATTTTTAACATGGAAACCCTGCTAAGGGAAAAACCACCTGGGACTGGTAAGCCAAAATATTTTCAGTCTTCTAAAGTGAGCTCGGTGAAGAGCCACCCATGTTAAAGGTTACAATGCACACTGTTAAATGTGACCTGGTTAGGAGATTTAAAACTAATAGTTCTCTCTTAACCATGCATTCACTATGGGGTCAACAAGAAAACACTCAACATTCATTAGACTGTCATAATAAGTACTTCCACGGTCCTACTCGGTTAAAATATTTATCTATAACAATGGTTAAACTAATACAGTAATGATCTGATTCAAATACAACTCTATTTTTCTGATTTTCAAATCTATGCTAAGTACATAATACCTCTGATCAATTTTTTCACTTCAGCTCATCTCATACTTCATACTTTTTCTACTCAGTAATTATCTTTCCTATGTTTGCTTGGTGATGTCTGTAGAAAATGCTCGATTCTATCTTTAACCAGTTTGATTGGTCATGCATAAAATTTGTATGTGCGCTTCATGTGTGAAGTGTATGATTCATAATGAATCTCTTGTCTATTATATAGACATCATGTCTCATTTAATTTCCACCCTTCATATTTTGTCACTTAATCTCCATCGTGTATTTTCCCGCTTAATCCGTCTTTGACAGTTGTGTTAAAAGCACATTTCAATCTTTGTCGTTCGATCTTCATTGAATTTTCATAGTCATTTGATCAAATAACAAACTTTATCTTTTACCTTGAAATCATCAATTGCAAAATCATCATTCTAGTCGGCCTTGGTTTGATTAAATTTCTCAGTCAATAGTTGTGCCGACAATCCCTTGCTCGGTTATCACTATGCTCGGTATACACTATGTTTTACTCAATTTTCACTGTCTCTCAAATAAGTTGACATCAATGAAAATACATTAATTGATAATGTTTATCATCACATCTGCAACTTGGTTGACTATCAACAAATGACTTCAAACATACAATCAGTTGTAGTTCATCAATCTCTCCCATTGGCATTGATGGAAACACAATATGAAACATGCAAAAAAAATATGTCATACAAAAAATACCAAACTTTTGTTCTACAACTGCAACAATTTTGTAGCTCTCCATAGTTTTAATATATAAAACATATGTTAGCATAAAAACTCACCATGCAGACTCTCCCTGCAATTTTGAATTTTCTACTCTTGAATCTCTCTATAGGTTAGATATGTCTCTCCCTTTCTCTTTTCTCCCTTTATTGGATAGATATTTCATTGATTCTTCTCTCCCTTTGACAATAATGCCAAAAACAAATATACAACTTGTTAATAGCCAAATAAAATATCTCTAATGTTCGGTGTAGCAGGTACCTTTCAGTGTACTGATATCTCTGTGTCAGTCCAGTAAAACTTTGCATCAACATAATTTATATTCGGATTTCATGTAGGTATATGCAACCTCCTCATAAGGTTAGTTACCAATAGATAAGCGACGAACCCTTAGTCTACCTCTCAGTAGTCAAATGTATCATTCGGTAAGGGTTTGGTGAATATGTCTACCAGTTGTTCTTTTGATTGTACATATTCCAGCATCACTTTTTTGTCTTGTAAATGTTCCCTCAAGTAGTGATATTTTATAGATATGTGATTTGTCTTTACACGCATCAAAGGATTCTTTGAAATATTTATAGCACTTATATTATCACAGTAAATTATCACTAGGTCAGTGATCTCTTCATTCATTCCTTTCAATAGTTGTTTGATCCATGCTATGTTTGAACAATCAGTAGCAGCAACAACATACTCTTCTTCTGCAGTTGACTGAGACATGCATCCTTTCTTCTTTCTTATCCAAGTAACTAATATTTCTCCAATAGAATGCTCCACTAGTAGTGCTCTTTCTATCATCTATGTTCTGAGCCCAATCAACATTAATATAAACATTCCATTCAAACTTTCCTTCTCTTTTGTACCAAAGTCCAAAATCTTCAGTATTCTTCAAATACCTAAAAATTCTTTTTACAACATTCATATGTGATTCTTTGGATTAGAAAAAAATATTGTAATTATTCCAACTACGTGTGCTATGTGAGGTCTTGTGTGTACAACATACATCAATTTACCAATCATAGATCTCTACAAAGTTTTATTTACCTCATGTGTCTTGTCTTCTTTTGTCAATTTGCATCCTGTCACCATAGGTGTTCCGAATGGTTTTGATTCTTCCATTTTAAATATCTTCATTACTTCCTTGATGTATTTTTATTGAGTAATATAGATACCTGGAGTCTGTTGTAAAATTTGTAATCCAAGAAAAAATTTGATCTCCCGAAACATTGACATTTCAAATTCTTTCCTCATTTCATCAGCAAATGAAGTGCATAGGTTATCATTACCTCCAAATATAATATCATCAACAAATATTTCAGCAATAAGGGTCTTATCATCATTTCCTCCTTTCAAATAAAAATTGTTGTTGTCACTTGTTCTAAAAAATCTAATACTTATAAGATAAGAATTTAATCTTTCATGCCATGCTCTCGATGCTTGTTTCAATCCATATAAAGCTTTGTGTAACTTACATACCATATTTGTCTGATCAAGATCAACAAATTGTTCAAGTTGCTCAATGTATAACTCTTCTTCTAGTATTCCATTCAAAAATGTAGACTTCACATCCATCTGATATATCTTGAATCCTTTATATGCAGCTTATGCAAGTAGTATTCTTACTCCTTCAAGTCTAGCAATGGGTGAAAAAGTTTCTCCATAGTCAATTCCTTCTTCTTGTGCATACGCTTTGTAAACTAATCTTGCTTTATTTATGATTACATCCCCATTCTCATTTAGTTTGTTTTTGAATATCCATTTGGTGTCAATGAAATTTTTATCACTCGGTCTCGGTACTAATGTCCATGTCTTATTTTTTTGTATCTTCTCAATTTCATTATTCATAGCATTAATCCATTCTTCTGTTTCTAATGCATCTCTAACATTCTTAGGCTCAAACTCACAAATTAAACAAGTGTTATCTCTCAACTTACTTCTTTTCATCATGCCTACTCTTTTATCTCCAATAATCTGATTTTGTGGATAGTGTCTTCTCACATATTTAGCAAGTACAAGTTCAACTCTCTATTCTTCATTTTCTTCTCCTGTAGGTTCATTGTCTTCTAGTTCATGATCTTCAACTTCAACATTTTCCTGATTCTTGGTCTGTGCTACATGTTGCCTGGTGACATTACCCTGTTGCATGGTAACTTTAGGCCTCTGCGTAGGTATAGTACCAGGTTCTTCCAAGTAGAAAAATCTACTGTAATATTTCAGTTCTTTCATGTTGTCCTCATCATTTTTCTTAGCAAATTCATCAAATTTCAGAGTTACACTCTCAATGATTCTGTTAGATGTCTTGTTCAAACATTTGTAATCTTTACTCTTAGTAGAATATCCAAGAAATATTCATTCATCACTTTTTGAATCAAATTTACCATTTCGATCATCTTTCAGAATATAACTCTGACTACCAAATATTCTAAAATAGCTCACATTAGGTGTATAACCATACCATATATCATAAGGTGTTTTGTTTGAATCTTTCTTTAGTTGTACTCGGTTCACTGTGTAAACAATTATGCTGACTGATTCTCTCTAGTATGTTTATGCAAAACTGTTTTCAATCATCAGTACTCTGGCATAATCAATGATTGATCTATTCCTTCTTTTAGCAATTGCATTATGTTGTGATGTCCTTGGTGCAAAAACCTATCTTTTGATTGCATACTCATTACAAAAGTTAGTGAACTCATCAAAAATAAATTCACCTCCTCTATAAGATCTCAAACACTTCAATCTCTACCAGATTCTTTTTTGAATTTAGCTTTGTGCCATTTAAACATCTTAAATGCTTCATATTTTTCTTTTAGGAACATGACAGTCATCATTCTAGAGTAGTCATAAAAAAAAAAAAAATTTCCCCATAATAGCTTTTTGTTCTCATTGGTCCACATAGGTTTATATGAACTTACTCCAAAATATCATTAGATGAAAAATTATTTCTCTTGAAACTAGATTTTGACATCTTTCCCATTTGACAAATTTTGCACATTACATGGTCTGGTTTAGATAAGCTCGGTAAGCCTCTAACTTTTATTTTCTTACCAATCTTAACCATGTTGTCAAAATTTACATGACAAATACTTTTATCCCATAACCATATATCTTCATTCTTTTCCAATAAAAAAGTAGTTTCAGCAGTGTCAAGGTAGAATAGGTTACCTTTAGATTGTTCACCAATGTCGATCAACCTTCCAGTTCCATCATAGATTTAAGATTTTCTATTTTCAAATACGACTCAGTGACCTATGTTATTCAACTATGAAACACTCAACAGATTATAGTTAAGTCCTTTTACCCAATATGCATTCTCACATTTGATTTGATTATTTAGCATAATTGTACCTTTTCCTTTGACTTAATAAGGTGTATCATTCCCCATTCTAACAAATCCACCATCATAATGTTCAAGAAGTTCAAATTTTCCTTTATCTCTATTCATGTGATGTGTACGGCCACTATCAATAACCAAAATATCATGCTTACTAACTTTAGAAATAAGTGTTGTTTCTAAACACCTTTCATCTTCATTTGAATAATCTTTCAAAGCTACAAACACTGTCTCAATATCTTCATCACTGTCAGAACCAGTGTCATTATCTTTATCTTCATAAATGTGACAAGCCTTCTTGCCTTTGTCTTTCTAATCTCAGTTATCTCTTTTTTCATACTTTCGATTGCTTCTGTAGTCTCGGTCATCCTTTATATCATTAGATCTATCATTTCTATCATCATTATTTGTATTAGGGCATCTTGCATCAAAATGGCCAATCTCTTTATAGTTAAAACATATCAAAGTTAGTTTACCTTTATATCTTCATTTACCTTTCTGTAATATTCTAACCATTAAAGCTTCAAATTCATCAAGTTCCTTGTCATCACTATAACTGTCACTGTTATTTCTGATTATGTGTTTGCTACTAGATTTACCAATTTTCAAAGTAGACATAAATGCAGATTCCATAGATGGTACAATATTGTAGTCAAAATTATTTAGCTCAAAAGAAATCAGTATTCCAGCAAGACTATCAATAGTAATATAATTTCCAGGAGTAGCTCTCATTTCATGTATTGCAGAGACTCTTATAGAGTAAATAGGAAATAGAGTTCTAATAATCTTACTCACAATAGTGTCTTCATCAATAGTTCCACCAGATCCTTGAATAGCATTCACAACTTCCTTAGGTCAGGTATTGTATTGTGTTATGTTCTCTCCTTCCTTCATTCTCATGTCATCAAACATTCCTTGAAGACTTTCATCTTTGGCTCTTAGCACATTTACATCTCCTCCATAAACTATTGTAAGTTGGTCCCACATTTTCTTGGTAGTTGTACATGTCTTGATGTCCTCAAATTCTACATTGATAAGTGAAGAAGAAATCTCGACCATGATAAGATTATGTTCATGTTTCTCTTTGATATGATTAACAGCCAAAGGTCTAGTAGGTAGAATAAATTCATTATCCAGATAATTTACAATGTTGTCACCAATCCCTGATAGGTATAGCCACATTCTTCTTTTCCATGTCGGGAAGTTATCCTTGTTCAGCTTTGGCATGTCTCTCTTATACATCTTGTGATCTTTAACTTAAGTCCTTCAAAACTTTCTTCTAAGCATTGTATGCTCTGATACCAATTGTTAGAACAATTGAGAGGGGGGGCTGAATCAGTTAGAATCAGTTATCTCCCAAATTATCCTATAGTCCCAAATTCCTCTAGATGTATATAAAAATAAATTCAAACATATAATTCAACTCGGTAAAAATGTATTCTGTAATCTCAAACTTTAGTCAATAGTGTTAACCAAGTATCAGTAAATTAATACTTTGATTACCAATCCAGGTCAATAAAGTAAAGTGTAAATTAAAATAACAATCCACAACATTCATGCACATTGGCACATAGATTTTTAACATGGAAACCCTACTAAGGGAAAAAAAACCTGGGACCGATAGCCCAAATATTTTCACTCTTCTAAAGTGAGCTTGGTGAAGAGCCAACCCTGTTAAAGGTTACAATGCACACTTTTAAATGTGACCTGGTCAGAGGATTTAAAACTAGAAATTATCTCTTGACCATGCATTCACTATGGGGTCAACAAGAAAACACTCAACATTCATTAGAATTTCATAATAAGGACTTCCACTGTCCTACTCAGTTAAGAGATTTATCTGTAACAATGGTTAAACTGATACGGTAATGATCCGATTCAAATACAACTCTATTTTGTAGATTTTTAGATCTATTCTAAGTACATAATATCTCTGATCAATTTTTTCACTTCAATTCATCTCATACTTCAAACTTTTTCTGCTTAGTAATGCTCTTTCCTCTGTTTTCTCGGTGATGTCTGCAGAAAACGATCAGTTTTGTCTTTAACTAGTTTGATTAGTCATGCATAAAATTCGTATGTGCACTTTAGGTGAGAATTGTATGATTCATAATGAATCTCTTGTCTCTTATATAGGCATCATGTCTCATTTAATTTCCATCCTTCATATCTTTCCCCTTAATCTCCATTGTTGATTTTCCCGCTTAATCCATCCTCGACAGTTGTGTTAAAAACACGTTTCAATCTTTGTCATCTGATCTTCATTGAATTTTCATAGCCATTTGATCAAATAAAAAAATTAATCTTTTACCTCAAAATTATCAGTTGCTAGCTCAACATTCTAGTTGGCCTTAGTTTAATTAAATTACTCAGTCAATAGTTGTGTCAGGAATCCCATGCTTAGTTATCACTATGCTCGGTATAAACTATGTTTTACTATATTTTCACTGTCTCTCTATGTATATAGAACTCTTCATTTACCGACCATGTAAACTTTTTTTGTTCCAAATCTTCAATCCATAAAAAAATTCCACCGTAATAATACTCAAATAAGTTGACATCAATGAAAATACACTAATTGATAATGTTTATCATCACATCTGCAACTCAGTTGACTATCAACTAATGAATTCAAACATACAATCACTTGTAGTTCATCAGGTTGCCCTAGACAAATATTTTTAAGTTTTTTTTTATTTTTTTTGAATATTTTAAAAGATTTTCCAATTTTTAGACATTTTTTCAGGACATTTTTTAGTTTTTATGTATTTTTCAGAAATGTTTACAATTTTTTTAGGATTATTTTCAATTCTTAATGGATCATGACATTGGGTGCCCGCAGTCTGGACATAGTGGGTATTTTATTGTGAAATGGCCATAGTGGACTAACTTTGTGCTGAATATGGGACCATGAGATACAGATAAATCTAACAAACTTCTATCCATGACATGTTTTATTATGGAACATGGATGAAATGATAAGTCATACCAGGTTGGAGTCATGATAGATGGTAGAGAAACGATCTCTACACATGGCGCCAGATTGCCTGATTTTCACCACAGTACTTTCCCAAGGCACCACAGAAGTGTTTTTCGCCATAGGACAAATTTATTTCTCTTGTATTTATTTTTTTTCATTACCAAAGATGCCTGATTGCTAGGTTTTCACCAAGATAACCATTTTTTTTTCTTTTTAAGTATTTTGATTTTTTGCCTTTTTGAAATGGGTGCACTCTAACAGTTATTAATAGTACTTATGTAGATGCAAGTTGTTGATGGGATCTAATAGTGGCTCACCCTCTAATATAGATATTTGATATGCTCCATACCCATAGACTAATGTAATGATGTAAGGACCCAACCAGTTTGGTTCAAACTTTCCTGGCTTTTCTCTTTCTGTCTGATTTTTCTAATTTTCCATTAGGACTAGATCACCAACTTCACAATCTTTGGGGTTGACCTTTTTGTTGTAGCTTTTTCTGATATGTTGTTGATATGCTTTAAAATGAGTTAGTTCCTTTTGTCTCTTTTTATCAAGCATCTCTAGCTCTTATAGTCGAGATACTCTATATTCCTTGTCTGAAATGATGTGCTTGAGGGATACACACAACAATGGGAGTTCAACCTCTATTGGCAAGATGGCTTTGGTATCCTATACTAGTGAATATGGAGTGGAACCTATGGGAGTGTGGAAACTAGTGTGGTATTCCCATAAGGTAGGGTTGAGTTGGAGATTCCATTCTCGTCCAGCTTTATTGACCATTTGTTTTAGAATTTTAAAAAACATTTTTTTTGTAGGCTTAGCCTAACCATTTCCTTGGGGAAATTAGAGTGAAGAATAGCTATGGGGGATATGGGATTTTTTGCAAATCTCATCTACTTGCCTATTTTTCAAGGGGGGCATGATCTATAATAATGGTTTGTGGAACACCGTACCAACTTATGATATAGTTCAAGAGGAACTTGGAAATCCATTTTCTAGTGGTGTAGGTCATTCAAATTTCATCAACCCACTTTTTGAAGCTTAGTGGCTATTATTATGTACTTATGACCCTTAGAGGATAAGGGATGAATCTTGCCAACTAGGTCGAACCCCCATTGCACAAAGGGCAATGGTGATGTGAGTGGCTGCAACTTATCAGAAGGTGCATGGATGAGGTTACCATGTATCTAACACTTTCTGCATTTTTGTACATATAGGAAAGAAATTGTTTGCATTGTAGGACAATAATACCCAATTCTTAAAATATTCTTTGCTAATGTCAAGCCACTAGAATGAGCATCACAAATGCCCTTGTGTACTTCTAATATTGTCATTTGTGATTCTTCCAAGTTGAGACATCTAAGGAGTATTCCATCTAGAATACGGCGGTAAAGGGTATTGGCTATGATAGTGTATCAGGAGGCTTTCCTTATCAAGGACTTCTTTTGGTTCCAGGACAGGTCAATGGGGATTGTTTGGCTAGTTAGATAGGCATATACATCTTGGCACCAGGGAGAATTGGGACCAACAATTTCACACACAACATTAGACTTGGGTACTTAAAAGGCATGGACCGTGAGATTTTCAACCATGAATTCATAATGTGTTGCATCTGATGGCATGTAGAGAAAAGATCATACAATAGCCATAGCATTTAATGATTTGTTCTTTATCCTTTGTAAATTATCACATTATATCATTTCAAAATGTTTCTTTATGTCTTCTGCCAAGGCTTTGTAAGGAATGAGTTTTTCATCCTTTGTGTTGTAGGTTCCATTAACTTGGTTGATAATCAGGTGAGAGTCTCCAAATACTTGTAATTGTTGGATCTTCCATCAGAAAACTGTCTTGAGACCTATGATAAGTGTGTCATATTTGGCTATATTGTTGGTGTAATCAAATCTCACCCTGTATGATCTCACAATGGAGTCTCCTTGGGGGAGTGATAAATACTATGCCAATGTTTGGTCCCTTTTGTATGTGAGATCCATCAAAGTATAGTTTCCACTATTTCTCTATCAACATTGGATGGCTAGAAGGTAAGGGCACATTTTCTAACTGGTCAGAAATGGCTTGACCCTTTATTTCTTTTCTATCCATGTAATCAATGGTGAACTCACTGAGTATCATGACCCATTTGGCAAGGCACCATGTTAATGTAGCTTTACTCAAAATATATTTCAATGGATCAATCTTTTCTATTAGGATTATCTTGTGACTTAACATGAAATATCTGAGTTTTTGGGAAGAAAAAACTAAAGCCATGCATGCTCCTTCAATTACAGTGTAGTTTAGTGCATATGCCACAAGTGTGTGACTGATATAGTAGATGTCTCTTTCCTTACCTTTGGTGTCATTCTATGCCAATAATGCCCGTAATGAGTGATATATAGCTGATAATTATAAAAATAAGGGCTGATCTAAAATAGGTTCTAATAAGACTGGTGCTAAGAGTAGAAAGTCCTTCAACACTTGAAATGTTTCTTGACAATTTTTGATCCATGTGAATTTGACATCTTTGTGTAGCAATTATTGGAACATATGACATTTGTCAGCTAGTTGTGAGATGTAGAATCCTTAGGTTCTTTAGTGTTGTTAGTCTTCCATGGTGATATGCATCATGTCATGAAAGATAGTTGTCATTTCTCTCTGATATGTTGCTCCATCATTTTTTAGACCTGAGGGCATGACACACCAACAGTAATTACACCAGGCACAAGTGAAATTCATTTTATGTTTATCTTTAGGTGCAATATTTATCTCGTTGTATCCGGAGAAACCATCCATGAGTGACAACACCTGATATCCTAAAGTGAGATCAACGATCATGTCTATGTTTGGCAATGGAAAGTCATCTTTTGGGCAAGATAAATTTAGATCTCTGAAGTTAGTAAAAATTCTTATGACTCGACATGATTTTGATACAGGTACAACATTAGAGATCCAATCTGCATAGTCAATAGGCCTAACAAAGCCTACATCCAGTAGTTTCTTCAATTCATCTTTGACCAATAGAGAAATCTTTGGATGCATTTTGTGGAGCTTCTACTTGTATGACTTTGCCCCCGACTTTAGTGGTAGATAGTGTAGCACTAATTATATATCTAATCTAGGCATTTCAGGGTATGACAAGGGAAATTTTATTTTCCTATCTCTAAAGAATTGAATGAATTGTTCTCTTTATTTTGGTGTTAATGACTCTGCCAGGTCGATCATTCTTTGTGTTTCTTCACTATCAATGTTGATTTTTGTTGTTTTCTCTGTTAGTAAAGGTGACTTTTCTTCTGTAAGGGTAATTATATCAATCTCTCCATCCTTGGGTGCCTCAGTGAGGTTTTCATCCTTAGATATGTCTTTTATTTTACTATTTTGGAGCTAGAAAGTGTATTTAGGTATTCACCTAGTAACCTTATATTTTCTCTTTCAATTTTATGACTAGAGGATTAATATATCTCCCCAAAGTATTTTATTCTCTACAATTCATTTCTAAAACCTGCCTTGTGGTCATCCATAGGTATGCCTTGTCTTATTCAGAAGTATTCATAAATAGCTTCATCATTCTAAAAAATGTCTATTGGCGATGGATTTTGTTGGTCCCAATATATAAGTGATGACATGTAACTGATTGAATGTTTGATAATGTTAAGTTTAAGATGATGAAAGACATTAAATCAGTTAATGATTTGTATTGTCATTGATGTCAACTTGATATACTCCGTACGTTCATGTACATAATGACAAAGACTTCAGAGAATCAATGGAACAAAGATTATGCTTTCAGCAATGCATAAAAGTCAAGTATTCACTAAGTGACTGACAACACCAACGAAGTGCACACCATCGGTAAAGGAAAAGAAAAATTCACAGTGATGCCCGATGAGAAGAAGATAGTGCTTCCCGATGAATAAAAATACAATGATGCCCAAGGGATGGAGATCCTAAAGCTAACTGGAGTTACACTGATGAAACTGGCAGTTGTCACCAATGACTAACTGCAGAGTTGACCGATAGAACAGAGAGTTCAGAAAATGACAAAATATCTAGTTGGCAGAGCTTAAGGATAGACTTAACTGGTTGTTTTATTTGTTTTATTCAACCAGAGTTAAGTAATTGATTTAAAGAAGATTTGTATAGTTGGAAAGAATATAACTACAAGATAAATCAAGAGTTAAAGCCGAAAATCAGATTGGCTAGATTGTTTTTCACGCCAAGAATCAAGAATCAAGAATCAAGAATCAAGAATCAAGAATCAAGAATCAAGAATCAAGAATTAAGGAATATCATGTCTATATAAGAGACAAGCATAATTCATTTCCGAAATCACAAGAAATCACATACATGGGGATTGAATAGAAAGAGGATGCTGAAGAGCAACTGGTGAAGGATAACTTCATAAGGTCCTGATCAATCAAGCTGAAGAAGAGCTAAAAGATTCTGCAGACACTCATGAATAGTGAAGCACAACATCACAGAGCAGAAAGTGTGGAGCACAAAGAATTGAATTGATACATTGATTAGAGAGGTATTGTACTTAAATAGATCTGAAAATCTACAATTCAAGTTGCATTAGAAATAGGTCATAATGTTTTAGTTTAACCATTGAAGCATAAATTCTCTTAATAGAGTAGGACTTACCCATCTTCTATAATTGTGGTATATCCTAACAGATTGCAAAAAAGGTTGATTCATGAAAGTAGCATTGAATTTGCATAAAGCCTATTGACAGCCTAAGAAGAAGGTTGATTCAAGGATGGTAGCAAGATTTTCCTAAAGCCTATTGACAGTCTAAGATGAAGGCTGATTCAAGGATGGTAGAAAAATAGATGCCAGATACTAAGTGAAAACCTCTGTGTATAAAATCCTCTAACAAGGTCGCACTTAATAGTGTGTTTGTAACCTTTAACAGGGTTGGCTCCTAACAGGGCTCACTTCAGAAGAGTGGAAATTTGGGGTACCGGTCCTAGTGGTTTTTTCCCTTAACAGGGTTTCCACATTAAAATCCATGTGTTATGTGTGTATGGTTTATTATTTTATTGTTTTATATTCCACATATGCATTTCTGGATTGATTGGTATACTCTGCATATTTCCTGAGTATCAGTAAATAGTTTTACTGCTTATTGGTTATCAAGGAGAATAAGGACACACAAGGTAAACTGATAGACAATCAAATATTATAAGTATTTCATGGCATGCATCTTGTAGGGACTTAATAATCTGAGGTGTATTGATTGGTGGTTAAAGATTAAAGGATAATTTTTTGAGGCCACTGATTCAACACCCGTCTCAGTTATTGCTAACAATTGGTATCAGAGCTTGTGTTCTTAGAAGGAAGGTTTCAAGACCTAAGTCAAAGATCACAAGATGAACAGACGAGATGTGCCCAAGTTAAACAAAGACATCTTTGCTTCATGGCAAAGCAGGATAAGACTCCACTTATCAGGTATTGGTAATGATGTTACTCAATACTTAGATACTGAATATGTGTTTCCCATAGGACCATTAATAGTAGATCAATTCAGAGTGAAGCATGAGCACAAATGCATGATTATAGAGATTTCTTCCTCTCTCTCCGATGCTGAATTTGAAGATGTCAAAGATTACACAACTGCAAAGAAAATGTGGGACAAACTGAAGCTTGTACATGGCGGTGATGAAAATGTTCTAAGAGCCAAGGAAGATAGCCTTAGAGGAAAATTTGATGATCTCAAAATGAAAGAAGGTGAAAACATCACACTGTAAAACACAAGAATAAAGGAAGTAGTCAATGCTATACGAGGTGTTGGAGGTACACTTGATGAGGAAACAGTGGTAAGTAAAATCTTAAGAACCTTATTGCCTGTATATGCTATTAGAGTTTTTGCTATTCAAGAAATGAGAGTAGTTGCAAACAATATAGTTACTCTTGATAGTTTTATTGGTAGACTGATTTCATTTGAGATGAATAACTTTGATAATAGTGTCTTACCAAACTTAGAATCTACATTTAAGTCTTCTGTGAAAATAAGCAAATCCAATCATAGATGCTCATCTAGAAGGGACAGTAAAAGTGAAAGTGAACAAGAAGATCTAGATGAAATAGAAGCACTTATGGCCAGAAGAATACAGAGAGGCAAAGGTAAATACAAAGGCAAGTTACCACTTGTACGGTTTAATTGTAAAGAGATTGGACACTTTGCTGCAAGATGTCCTAACAAAAGAAAAGATGATAGAAGTGATGACAGATCTTTTGAGAAGAAATCTGACATAGGTGATAACAAAGATTATAGAGGTTACCGACAATCAGAAAGAAAGGATACCCGAGACTACAAGGATAAAGGCAAGAAGGATAGCTACTTAGCTTCTTGCAAAGATGAAGATACTGACACTGAACCTGATGATGACATCGAGATAGTATTTGTAGCTGTGAAGGATGATTCAGATGAAGATGAAAGGTATGAAGAAACTGCACCCATATCTAAGGTTAGTAAGAATGGTATTTGGATTATAGATAGTGGCTGCACTCACCATATCACCGGTGACAAAGAAAAATTTAATAATTTTGAGTATTATAATGGTGGTACAGTAAGAATGGGAAATAATACACCTTGTCCAGTTGAAGGTAAATGAACTATAATGTTGAATAACCTGATTAAATGTGAAAATTCTTATTGGGTAAAAGGATTGAATTATAATCTGTTGAGTGTTTCTCAACTAAATAATTCAGGTCACAAAGTAGAATTTGAAAACAAGAAGGCAAAGATCATCAATGAATCAAGAAAACTGATTGGTACCAGTGAACAGACTAAAGGTAACTTATTCTATCTGAATGATACTAATCCCACTTGCTTGATGACTAGAAACAAAGACATATGGTTGTGGCTCAAAAGATTGTGTCATGTGATTTTTGACAACATGATGAAAATAAGCAGAAAAGTAAGTGTAAGAGGCTTACTGACGATGACAAAGCCAGACAACATCATGTATAAAAATTGTCAAAAAGGTAAAATGACAAAGTCTAGTTTCAAAAGTAAAACCCATACATCTGATGATATTCTAGAATTACTCCATACTCATTTATGTGGACCTATGAGGACAAAGAGCTATTATGGAGATAGATATTTTACTCTCTTTGTTGATGATTACTCTAGAATGATGACAGTCATGTTTCTAAAAGAAAAATCTAAAGCATTCAAGATGTTTAAATGGTATAATGCTATGGTAGAAAAACAAAGTGGTAAGGATCTAAAATGTTTAAGATTAGATAGAGGAGGAGAATTTATATCAGATGAATTCACTAATTTATGTAATGAGCATCGTATAAAAAGATAGATTTCTGCACCAAGGACACCACAGTAAAATGGGATTGCTGAGAGAAGGAACAAATCAATAGTTGATTGTGCAAGAACACTGATGATAGAAAAAGACATCACCCAAATCTTCTAGAGGGAAGCTGTCAGCACTACTATTTATACACTTAACATAGTACAATTGAAGAAGGACACAAAGAAGACTCCTTATGAGCTATGGTATGGTAAAACACCCAATGTAAGTTACTTCAAAATATTTGGTAGTCAATGTTATGTCTTAAAGGATGATAGAAATGGAAGGCTTGATGCCAAAAGTGATGAAAGTATTTTTCTGGGTTATTCTACCAAAAGAAAAGCTTTTAAATGTCTAATCAACGCTTCCAATAAAATAGTTGAAAGTACAAATGTGAAGATTGATAAATTTGTAGAAAAGAATGAGCTAGAAAGCACAAAAGAACCAAAAGACTACAAAATTTTTTTATATGTGAAGAACCCATAACTCTACCTGAGGAATAGTGCTTAATTCCAGAACAACAAAATGTTACAACTGACAGTCAGAATGTTGCTACCGACGGTCGGTATAATGATCAAGATAATGTGCAAGGTAATGAAGATCAAGCTGCTGTACAAAGAGTTGTACATGTACTTGCAAGATATGTAAGAAGGAACCATCCAAAGGACCAGATCAAAGGAGATAAGAAATCTAGTACAAGAACAAGAAGTAAGTCTTTAAACTCAAATTGTTTAATTTGTGAGTTTGAGCCAAAATCTGTCAATGCTGTACTAGATAATGAAGAATGGATAACTGCTATGAATGATGAAATCAAGCATATTAAGAAGAGAAAAACATGGGACCACTTGTGCCAAGACCAGATGAAAAGAATTTCATCGGTACTAAATGGATATTCAGGAACAAGCTGAACGAGAATGGAGAAGTTACAAGGAACAAAGCAAGACTAGTATGCAAGGGGTATGCACAAGAGGAAGGTATAGACTATGGAGAGACCTTTGCACCCATTGCTAGGCTAGAAGGAGTAAGAATACTACTTTCTTATGCTGCATACAAAGGATTCAAAGTATATAAAATGGATGTCAAGTCATTATTCCTAAATGGAATGCTTGAAGAAGAGGTATACATTGAACAACTAGAAGGGTTTGTAGATCCAGACAAGAGGAACATGGTATGTAGACTTCACAAAGCCTTGTATGGATTAAAAAAAGCTCCCAGAGCCTGGTATGAAAAAATTCATTCCTATCTAATAATTATTGGATTCATAAGGACTAGTGAAAACATTAATCTTTATTTGAAAGAAGATACTGATGCTAACACTTTGATTGCTGAAATATTTGTTGATAACATCATATTTGGAGGCAATGATATGCTATGCAAATCATTTTCTAATGATATGAGAAAATAATTTGAGATGTCTATGTTTGGAGAGATCAAGTTCTTTCTTGGTCTACAAATCATTCAACAAAGTGAAGGCCTTTTCATTACATAGTCCAAATACATCAAAGAGGTCCTAAAAATATTCAAGATGGAAGATTCCAAACCTATTGGAACACTGATGGCTACTAGATGCAAATTAACAAAGGAAGACAAGACAATAGAAGTAAATCAGACTTTGTACAGATCAATGATTGGAAAACTCATGTATTTTGTACACACTAGACCAAATATTGCACATGTAGTAGGAATTGTTGCTAGATTTTCTACTAACCCCAGGGAATCACATATGACTGCTATGAAAAGAATCTTAAGATATCTTAAGAATACTGAGGAATTTTTCTTATGGTATAGAAGAGAAGGCAAATTTGAACTAAAAGTGTTTATCAACACTGATTGGGCTAGAAATCTTGATGACCGGAAGAGCACAACTGGAGAAGAATTCTTCATGGGTGACAGACTTGTCACATAGATTAGAAAGAAGCAAGGATGCATCTCTCAGTCTACTGTAAAAGTATAATATGTTGTTGTTGCTGCAAATTGCTCAAATATTGCATGGATCAAATAGTTGCTAGAAGGTATGCATATGAAGATCTCAGAACCAGTGATTATCTATTGTGATAACACCAGTGCAATAAACATTTCCAAGAATCCAGTCATGCATTCCAAGACTAAACACATTGCAATCAAGTATCATTATTTAAGAGAACAAGTTCAAGAAAAAGAGGTGATACTTGAATATGTGCAATCAAAAGAAAAATTGGACAATATCTTCACCAAGCCACTGCCCAAGGATACATTTGAGTACCTGAGAAAGAGACTAGGGGTCAAACCCTTGATTACCAATCAGTAAAGGACTAAAGGCTGCATCAGCCTATATATTACTAGAATATCATTCATGTTGATGCAAGAAAAAGATGAACTTCAAAGCTACATCTATATACAGAAAGGTATATATCAGAACCGAGCACTAGATCATATTGTTGTATTCTTGATGGATAAGGGAAATACAAGGAATATATTATGGATAAATTGTTTGACATGAATGTTAGGTATTTGTAAAATATTTGTTTGGAATTGTTGTCAAAGGGAGAGAATGTATCCATATTATCATCATAAACTATTCATTATCAGATTACTCCAAACAGGGAGAGATCATATCCATAGGGAGAGTTACTGACAAAAGAGAGAGACATCAAAGAACAAGAACAATCAAGAGAGATATTGACACAAGGAAAGGACACAACACATTAGTACAAGAAACATAGAAAGCCACAAGAATCAAATCTAAGCTAACACAGAGCTTACTAGCAGTTAGAAATTTTTATCGGTTATCAAAACAAATTGTTTGGTAATTTGATGAATCTCAACAATTGTATTTCATATTGTATTAGAAATAGTATAGTGTGATAATATAGTATGTTTCCATCAATGCCAAAGTGAGAGATTGATGACATGTAACTGATTGAATATTTGATAATGTTAAGTTGAAGAAGATGTAAGACATTAAATCAGTTAATGGTTTGTATTGTCATTGATGTCAACTTGATATACTCTGTATGGTCATGTACATAATGCCAAAGACTTTAGAGAATCAATGGAATAGAGATTATGCTTTCAACAATGCATAAAAGTCAAGTATTCACTAAGTGATAGACAACACCGACAGAGTGCACACCATCAGTAAAGGCAAAGAAAAAGTCACAGTGATGCTCGAAAAGAAGTAGACGGTGTTTCCTGATGAAGAAAAATCCAATGATGCCCGATGGATGGAGATCTCAAATCTAACTAGAGTTACACTGACGAAACTGGCAGTTGTCACCGACGAGTAATTGCAGAGTTGACCGACAGAATAGAGAGTTTAGAAAATGACAAAATATCTAGCTAGCAGAGCTTAAGGATAGACTTAACTAGTTGTTTTATTTGTTTTATTCGACTAGAGATAAGTAATTGATTTAAATAAGATTTGTATAGTTGGCAAGAAGATAACTACAAGATAAATCATGAGTTAAAGCCAAAAATCAAATTGGCTGGATTATTTTTCATGCTAAGAATCAAGAATTAAGGAACATCATGTCTATATAAGAGACAAGCATAATTCATATCTGTAATAACAAGAAATCACATACATGGGGAGTGAATAGAAAGAGGATGCTGAAGAGAAACTGGTGAAGGATAACTTTATACAGTCCTGATCAATCAAGCTGAAGAAGAGCTAAAAGATTCTGCAGACACCGACGAACAGTGAAGCACAACATCACAAAGAAGAAAGTGTGGAGAATAAAGAATTGAATTGATACATTGATCAGAGAGGTATTGTACTTAAATAGATCTAAAAATCTGCAATTCAAGTTGCATTAGAAATAGGTCATAATGTTTCAGTTTAACCATTGAAGCATCAAGTCTCTTAACAGAGCAGGACTTAACTGTTTTCTATAATTGAGGTATACCCTAACAGATTGCCAAAAAGGTTGATTGATGAAAGTAGCATTGAATTTGCATAAAGCCTATTGACAACCTAAGAAGAAGGTTGATTCAAGGATGGTACCAAGATTTGCCTAAAGCCTATTGACAGTCTAAGTAGGCTGATTCAAGAATGGTAGCAAAATAGATGCCAGATACTAAGTGACAAAATCTATGTATAAAATCCTCTAACAAGGTCACACTTAACAGTGTTCTTGTAATCTTTAATAGGGTTGGCTCCTAACAGGGCTCACTTCAGAAGAGTAAAAATTTGGGGTACCACTCCCAATGGTTTTTTCCCTTAATAGGGTTTCCACGTTAAAATCCATGTGTTATGTGTGTATGGTTTATTACTTTATTCTTTTACATTTCACATATGCATTTCTAGATGGATTGGTATACTCTGCATATTTACTGAGTATCGGTAAATAGTTTTACTTCTTATCGGCTATCAAGGAGAATAAGGATAGACAAGGTAAACTGACAGTCAGTCAAATATTATAAGTATTTCATGGCATGCATCTTGTAGGGACTTAATAATCTAAGGTGTATTGATTGGTGGTTAAATATTAAAGAATAAATTTTTGAGGCCATTGATTCAACCCCCCTCTCAGTTATTACTAACAATAAGGTCAAAGTAAACCAAATTTATGTTGTCTTTGGTTTGGAAGGATGAAATTGGGAGTTCAATAAAGGTATTGGCATAGGAATTAGATACTAACTCATGAGTTTCAGAGGAGGACAAGGATGAAGGTTAAAATAGGGCCCAAAAATTCTCAATTCATACTCGGTGATTTGTGGGCCTATCTTGTAAAGATAGGTTGGAAATGATAGTGTTAAGGTGTAAGGTATTGGTGGCATGTGGGGAATCCCACTCATATTCATGGGATTATGTGTTGGAATGGAGTTTCTAAAATGTCTCAATTTCATTATAAACATAAGCGTTAATATCAGATGGTAACAAGATATTCAAAATGCCTTCTGACAGTGGTCTATAACCTAGGTGGTGATGTTTTATGTTTTGGGTGGGTGCAATTGGCTCAATAATTCCTTTTTCCTTCTTGCCTAATCCAGAGCATCCACTATACCCTTTCTTTTTGAAAATGGTGTACCCTCATATATATTTGTGTTATGCAATGTTGACATCAGGGGGTTCTTGATATGTATACAACCAGGAAGATAAGTTGTCTTATATGACTTCTTCGTGAATGTCTCTCCATCTTATAAACATTGTTGGTGGATAGACAAGTGTTAGCTTTTCCTTCCTTTGGAGAGGGAGTTTAGGCTTTCCATATGTACAGGGTGAGATTGGTATCTTTCCCACATAGAATAATTCTTCATATGAGTATTCTCCACATCCATTTTCTTTGACTTGGATTTTGAGATATGATGTAGGTAGTTCAAGTTATTTTTCTAGGTTTGTACATTCTATGTGTTGAGATGAAGAGGTCATATATGATTCCTGATTGTTAGGTACTTGATTGGAAGTAGGTCCTTTCATATTTGTACATCACAAAAAAGGATCTCTATCACCAGGCACTGTGATTTCAACTCCATCATGAGGAAGTTTCAAACGTTCATGATAAGTAGATGGTACCTCTTGCATAGAATGGGTCTATGGTTGTCCCAATAACATGTTGTAACCAAGCTCTAGGTCTAGGACTTGGAAGGTAGTGTCTTATGTTGCATGATTGCACACAAGAAATGCTAAGGCAAATAAAACTTGCAAACTTGTGATAACTGTCAAATAGTCCTCCGCGCAACTGATCATTATACCTGAAACACATGGTAGCATCTTGTAGCATGGTAGAATCTTGTAGCAAGGTATAAAATTTCACTAACCTTTATATAACCATGTGATGATGTGTCAATATTATTACCAACCATCAAGGTTACATTTACATCACCAGTAGACACGTGTCACCATATTGCTACATTACGACCCAAAAATAAGTCAAGATGAAATACTTGCGATCTTGCGCCAAACTATGACCATGTCCTCAAATTTTATCTACATATAAGAAGACATATTCCACCATCTCTCTCATTCACAACTTCAGATATACCTTTTCAAAATCCCTTACGATGCCACAACAAAGGCTCACTTTCTTTAGATCTCCATGCTACATGTGGCAAAATCTTTCCATACTTCATGTAAAATCCAAAGCTGTATTATAATCTTGCGATGCCCACATAAAACATTAGTTAGTTTCAAAACCTCAAGATATGTGGCACCTTATCACTTGTTTGCACTTGAATGACTTAACCCTAAAAGATGCTTGCAAACCCACGACAGACACACACTTAACCACTAAACGAAACTATCGCTTGATTGCAACCGTGAATACTTAACCATTTCTTGAAATGTGATGTTGTGATAGAAAATAACTTGACCTCCAAACTAACTTCATTCCAAGGTCGCAACATAAAACACTAACCAAGACATAACCACACAATCATACACCAGACGAAAAAATTGACGGCTAATAGAGAGTATCGCATGTTCGCAGCTTCAAAACATTAACAAATGAATATCTAGTGAACATGAAACACACAAGACTTAACTATGACAAAACCTAGCATATGGTGGTAACCTATTATACTTAACCATTTTTCAACTTGCAACCAACGATAACTGCCAAAAGGATTTTGCTAGTTTGCAACATAAAACCTTCTGACTAAAATTGACCCATGAACTAGCACCAAAGAAATATTTCCAAAGCGATGACCTCCAATGACTTGCCATGATATGACACATTAAACCAATAAAAATACACCAATTTATACCTTTAAAAATTTGAATTCCAACTTGTTTTCAAACCCTATATGTTTGACACATGAAATTTTTCAGCAAGGATAAAGCAGTCTAAAACCAATCTTGACCTATATGCATAGCTTTTGCCAATGAGTTTTTTTACCTTAGTGTCATATGTTTCCATTAGAGACAAATGAGCCATATGTTTCCTCTCTTCAAATTTACCAATCATTTTAGATTGATGATGTAAGAAGCCCAGGTGGTCATATTTCATTCAAATAGAGTCTCATTCGAAAAGAAAATTCATGGAATTTGTCGATGTATTGCCTAATGGGCAATATGTTAATTTAAAAGAAACATTTGAAGAAGTGGATGAAGACAATGAGGGACTATTTGAAGAAGATATTTTGATTATGAATGAATAAATTGAGAGAGAGAATGCATTTCATGTCATAGATGAGGATGAGGATGAGGAAGAAAATCAAGTAGATGTAGTCATGAGTGATCAGGATTTTGATCTTGCTGAAAATATTGATGATTATTGACAAGCCCCATTTTATGATATTTTATTTAAGACTTTTATGTTGTTTTATTTTTAAGGACATGGACCTTCAAACTTTATTTGTTTTCTAAATAGATACATGGCATTAATGTTGCACATGAATCTATTAAATAGTCAATGCATTATATAAAGAATCAAATGTTGTACATGTTATGGTTCAAAAGCTTTCATATTGATTTTCATCTTAAACTATTGTGGAAGTTAAAAATAATGAAGAACTGAAAAATATTATGTTTGAGTCTACTTGTTATATGTGATGACTGCTATTTATTTTCAATAATGAAGAACTAAAAATATTATGTTTGAGTCTACCTGTTATATGTGTCAATATAACTATAAAAATGACCTATATTTGTTTGTTCTTCTAAGATTCAAGACACATGACACATGATCATTGTTTTGGCACTGTCCATAAATTTTTCTTGAACTCTATTGTATCTATTGTTTCTCTCCTGAAGACATTTAGTTCTTACAAATGTTAATTTTCCTCGCACAATAGAAAGTTGTTGATCATTCATATAATTGGTTGCTATTTACATATAAGTAAGAAAATATTCTATAAATGTTTTCTAAATATGTTATTCATAAAATATTGTTCTATAACTGATTTTCTAGTTTTCATGAAACTTTCTTTTATCTATCATGACGGTTATCTTCTATCAAAAAATTTAATCTCATTAAGAATGAGACCTCATAAACTTGTATTTATGCAACTTTTTTTATGGTTGATTATATTTATATCAAGTTTCTAATTTATACATTACTATGTTTTTTTGACATCAAAAAAATGAGGAAAATGAATTTAAGGCGCAAATTAGATGATAGTGATTAGAATCCTGAAATTCCAATGACACATTATGTGCACTTTCATGAATAACATGTGATAGAGAATAATGAGTATTTATCGCGCCTTGGTTTGTGAAACAGGCAACTTGTAAATCCACTATGTAGTATTCTAGCATACCTATATTTTGAATAATGGGTGTCTCCATATAGCTTTTTAAAATGGAAAATTATTGGTAACACAATTAATGTCCACTTATCAAATGACACATAAGAATTACCTTTCATGAATCAGTAGTTTTCTTTGTCCTGGGTAAAAGTACAAACCTGTGTCACACTTTAACAAAGGAAGAGGACCACGACATGCAAAATTGTTGAACTTTAACGACATAAAAGTGACATTTGTGTTTAGAATTTGAAAATAATGTAAAGTAAGGAAATGTGTAAAATTGGATCTAGTTTATGCCTAAAAATTTTTAAAATTTTTTTGAATAAGAATTGACCTAGTTTTTTAATTTTTGAAGTCCATTTTTTAATTGCTCAAAAAATGCTAAAAATGTAAGGTCTAGTTCCCTCCACTTTAATATATGCAAATAATATTTTTTTCTTCTGATTTCATAATATGTTTTAGATGACATGTACAGATAGTGCATAAAAAAATAAAGATTGGTTTTCGGTATATATTTTGTCTGTTATAACTATTCAAAGTTGGAATTACCTGAAATTAACAGTTTTCTTCTCCCTCCACATTTGCCCTAGAAAGTTTAAACCAAATACAAAACAAATTACATATTCTTGAAGAGGACTCTCTCCTCTAGTGTTACATATAAGTTGTAAATTTTTCCGACATGATTTGCTATTTTTTTATTTTTTTGAACGAGCGTGTTCTTGAATGTTAAAATACCTACTTGGGGTTTTTTCAACTTACAATATAGTAGATATAAATAAAACACCATAAAAATTATATGACCATAATCTAGACTCTAAGCTCTACAAAAGGGTATTTTTAGATTTTTAAACAAGCTGAATTGTGATGTGGCAAAAATCCTCCAAACACACATTTTTTGTAAAATCTCATTTTTTGCTTGTTTTGCTGCCACATGGGATGCCACATAGGTGCTTTCGGCCGAACCTGTTTCGGCCGGACCTAGTTCAGCCGAAACTTGGGCCGACCAAACATGGTCACCATGGGACCACGACCCTTAAAATCATATATTAAAGCATTTTTTTTAAATAACAAATATATAATTTTCTTTAATTGCGAATTAAAATAAAGTTTTTGGAAGAAAATCATTTTTTTATTAGTTTTAAAGCATTTTTTTTGGTATTAAAGGACAACTAAAAATTAAAATTATCAAGTAGGTTTGTATTTTTTATAGTTTTAATTTTTTTTTTATTTTTTTGTGTTTAATTAAAGCATTATTCAATATTAAATTATGAACAAGTATCAATATCATTTTTAATTTTTGGTTTTGTGTATGCAGGTGAATCAAAGCTCTCAATTTGAACAATTTGTGCAATGGGAAATAAAAGAAACAGATTAAAAAAATTTGATCGAAAA
>MU228491.1:72705-94835 GCA_018584345.1 Thuja plicata | reverse complement strand
AATAAATTTAAATCTACATTAAACAATATTATATATTTTCTAAAATTATAAATAACAAAATAAAAACAAAAAAACATCAAATAATAGTAAAACTACATTAATTTAACATAACAAAATTAAAAAACATAAAAAAAAAATTCCTACCTATTTTCGGTCGAAGTACTCCTATTCCACTCCTCAAATTGTGGAAAGCACTCAGTGCAAATGAACTGCTCTAACCAAATTGTGGGGTTTATATATATTTTAAGGGTTCTGGCCGAACCTGGTCCGTCCGGACCTGTTTCGGCCGGAACCCTTTTGCCACATCGATGCCACATGGCGCTGTGTGTGCACCACGTATGTCCAGCCGAAATGGGTCTGGCCAAAACGTATCTGGCCAAAATTGGTCCGGCCGAAACATGTCAAATGGTCCCCAAGTGTGACACAGTTCTGTACTTTTACCCTCCTAACTCAACATGCCTATCCCTTGGGTGACTTTGTTCACCATGGCACAACTCAACATACTTCCAATGACTTTGAGGAAATGAGAGTACTCCACATTTGTGTTTTTTTTTATAGTAACCCCATATCCATGTCAACAGACCTTAAATAAAATCATACCCTTGTATGAGCAGCAACTAGACATAATGGATCAAAGGCCCATGGTTCCTTGGATAGTTATTAGATGACTCATTCAACACTTACGACAGTTGTTTAAGGCCCCAACATTTATCTGGCATTGGTTGATCACACAAACTCACATTGAATACATTATATTTTTCCACTAGTATATGCAACGAAAAACATGATAAACACCATTGGTTTATAGTACTCCGACAGACAGGGCCCAATACTACCTAACGCCAAGGTTACTGATATTGCCAAGTACAGAGCATCCTGATGCAACACTATTCAGTGTTACCCAATGAAAAAAGGGACAAAGGAACCCGACGAGTAACCAATAGTGCAACCTGACGAAACAGTGAAGAGTGGAACCCAATGATCAGTTCAAAGAAGGAAGACTAATAGACTTTCAGTTCACACCGACGATCAAGAACTGACAGTCAGTTACACCCCGCAAAAAGTGGATATGACTTTCCACGTCAGATAAATCATTGAAGTTTTATATTTAGCTTCTTGATTTGTTTTAAATCCATTATGTGAGGGAAAATCAATGTAATTATTATTTTTTTTATTAGTTTAACTGATTTAAAACATGCAAACTAAAGGATCAAGGTCAAGTTGTATACCTTGGATCTAGAGTTAACATTGTAATGCGTGATTCTAAAATAGGTCAAATAACTTGTATAAATAGATGCACAATCAACTATGAACATGTTGTTTGATGATGATTGTAGCCACTAAGAGAATCTAAGGATTAGACAAGAGATTTCATGTAGAAGAACAAAAAAGGATCAAATCAGTTTTCAAGAACGGGACCAAGGCTACCGACGAGCAGGAAAAGGTATTAATCATTCACTATAGGTGATATTCATATACTATAAGATTTAATGGATCTATAATCTGTAATTATAGATTGCATACAATCAAGTCAAATATATTGTACACATTCTAACAAGTGGGGTACACTAAATAAATCCTTTCAAGGAAGGTAGATTTAACAATCCTATTCTAAATCTCTTAACCGAGTGCACACTACATAAGTGTTGCTAAAGCTCTTAATAGAGTAGATCCTAACAGGTCTCCACATTAATACTCCTAATAGGGTAGATAATCAGAAGTGATCAAATTGTAAGCCTTAACTAGCTCCCTTCCATTCTGCAGATGGTGAAGTTTTATGGGTGTCATCCCCACCACAATTTTTACTTTCTAACATGAGTTTTCTATGATATCATATCTTGTGTTATAGGTCTATTAATTCAAAGAATTTTTCATACAATTAAGTTTATAAATTAATACTACATGCATAAGAAAGAACATCAGATTTGGTTGGTAATACAATAAAGATTGATTGTTAATGAAGAAAGGTGAAAAGTGTTAAAAGTTTTAGACGTACTAATTCACGCTCGCCTCTCAATACTACTTCCCATTAATCCCAACAATTGGTATCAGAGCTAAGTCTCTTCTTGGAAAGTTTAAAGGCTTAAGAGAAAAGAACATACAATGGAGAAGTACAAACTTGATAAAAATATTGAGAATAAAAAGCTTGAAATTTAGATGTTCTATGAACAGTATAAAGAAGCTAGAATCAGCATGAGATAGTTGCTAGATGAAAGAAAAACTATGGCTTCTCGCTATAATGGGACAAATTATCATGAGGAAGAGATTCCATATTTCTTTGATTCTTCAGGATCAAATACAAGCAAGGCATCAGATACATCAGAAGAAAACATCACAATGCTGACTGAAATCAATCTACATCTAGCTAGATAGGTCAAATCTATGTAAATCGGTCAAGAGACATAGATGGTAAGAATGATTGATGCCATGAACAATGCTAGGCAAGCTAAACAAGAGAGAACACTAGATGATAGAAGAAAGATCACAAAAAAGGTACAAGAAAAGGAATCTGAGATACAAAGACTTAAAGAGCATCACCATGAGGTAACTAATCAGATTATTCTTATGAGTCAAGAACAAGAGTCAAGAAGAAAACAAAATGAATATGGAACTCATTGAAAGGATACAGATTATCGGTGAAATAAGAGAAGAGAATGAAAAAATAAAGCACAAGGTTAGAATTCAACAACATCATAATGACATGATTAAGAGAGCTGAAGAGAGTACAAAAAGGATGGATGAATTCTTGAATGCACAAAGAAGACCCAACACCAATTCTGGACTAGGGTATACATAGCATGGAGAGTCACCAAATGAAGCTGATCCAAAAGATGCCTACACCAATCCTAAACCAAGGAAGCTGACATGCAATCACTGTGGAAAGCAAGGCCACACCTCAAATGTCTGTAGGAGCCAAGAAAAAGGTGTTCCCAAATCCACATTTACATTCATAGGACATTGTTATAATTGTAGCAAGAAAGGACATAAAGCATATGAATGTAAATCATAAGTGAAAGAACCAAAGAAGGAAACCTATATGGACAAGTATTGTCCCACCTCAAAAATGCATGGGAACACATCTCTGGAATGTAGGAAGAAGAAAATTGAAGCATGGAAACCCAAAAATCAAGAAAATGCATATAAACTAAGCAAAGTTGGTAACTCATATGTTTGGGACTACAATACATGGATAAATTGCACAACATGTGGTAGATATGGTCACATTGCTGCAAACTATATGAGAACATGGACCAAAAGGTCTAGAGGCTGGAACAATCCCAGAATGGCATGTTTACACTGTCATAAGGTTGGACATCTAAAGAAGGACTACAGAGACCGAATAATAGAAACCACCACTTTTGCAAATGGTAACACCATTGAAGGCATCAAGAAAATAAGAAATCAAATGTGGAGGAAAGCTTAAACCAATGAGAAAGTTGGACCAAGAAATGCAATAGGTGACACCTCATCCCAAGGATCTAGTGACATCACCACCTCCACCTAAAAATGAACAAGTAAGTATGGAGCTGTACTACACCAAGTCATATTTTTCATCAGTTCCATTATATGAATTAATAGATAGTCAAAAGATGCATGAATAAAGATTCATATTATGTTACTTGTTACAATTCTGAGAAAACCACCCCACCGGTAAACACATACCAAAAATAATCGGTGAACATAAAAGGATGAGCTGTCTACACTTGCCGAGAATTGTTGGTCAACACATAAAAATGCTAAGTCACTAATGTAACCCGACACCCATTGGTAAGGAAGTAAAGTTACAATGTTGTCTTGACACAACACTGAGATCCGTCAGTAAAAGAAACAATCTTAACAACTATCCGAAGCATCCTGTCAACATTGAGAATGTTATTTGAGAGTCTTCCCGATGAACTCCATCTTCATGACCTGATGATTTGTTGAGAATTTATTACCAACTTAGGGAAAAAGTCTATAAATACTCGACGAAAGCACTTCATTCTTCACACGTGATTTGAGAAAACATGGCAGAGTGAAAATAGAGAAAAGAGAGAGAAGTTAACACAATGGCCTTGACTCGATCCAACGCACTCCAAATAGATCGCTCACAAGTTACATGGATTGAAGTAAGTACCGAGCGTACCAAAGAACTCTGTTATTATTTTTGAAAAAGGCCTAAATTTGAAACACAATGGAAACCACTTCAAGAATAGTAAAATTAAAGAGTGATAAGAAGAATGTCGTTAAGTTGATCATGAATAGCACTTGTGTGGAACCTAAATATAAGATATGCCCAGAGATTGCATCGTAACCTGATAATTCTGGTGCATTTTTAAAAATTCCACGTAGGGAAGACGTAAGACCCTATATCCATTGAAAGATCACTGAGATTGGTGATCTGGAGATAGATCAAGCTTACAAGAAGTTGTGTGATGAACAAGGGAACCTAAAGGAAGAACACAAGAACCTACAAGTAAAAGGGATAAGAAATGCCCTATATTTCTCAAGGGTTTTCAAAACCCACTTGATTAGGTTGGTACTAAGTAGAATGCATGATCAGAAGCTATGGTTGGATGAACCCAAGAAGATTACAAAGGATGTTTGGCATGCTATAACAGGTTACCCTATAAACAACAAGCCAAAAGCTCACAAGCATCCCTCTCAACCAGAAGTTGAAAAAATCACCAATGTTGTGTGGGATAACAAAGGACTTAAGGTGAACACCATCACTGAAGAGGAACTAAGGTTTGGTGGATGTGTGATAGGTTACAAGATCCTTCAAGCGAGCAGGCTAAACAACATAGCATCAATAGTAGTAAGCACAACTTACAAGACTATCATAAAAGGCATATAGATGGATCTATGTGAGATCCCATTGAAGCAACTTGATGAAAATATGACAACAATCAGGTCTACCAAGAAAAACACATGTAAGTTCGGTGGGCTCACTTATAATGTGTATATTATTTTATTTTCAAGAATACTTTCCTTCAGTTGGCAAAGTGAAGTGGGACACTACCAATTGAGTCACATTATAGATAAGTGGCCTTATCAAGTCACTATATGAAAAATTTTATTCAGTGATGACTGAATACTTCCTTGACTTCAAGGAAAAGATGATAGAGAGAGTGAGAATACTTGAACAGTTGATTGAAAAGCATAGGGATGAAATATGTTTTATGGTGGATTCATATTTCACTCACATTAAACTAGTTGTACCAAGTATAGCCTAGTTACCACCAGTTGACTATGAGATCAACATCGATCAAGCAACAAATGCAATTGATGCATTGTTGAATGAACCACTTGACAGTAAGCAACCAAGATTTGAAACATATGAAGAGGCAAAATCTAAGATAAAAACATGCCTAGTCATCAAGAAGACTGTCAACAAGAAAAACAAGATGGTAAAGAATCTTGAGAAGATGTTGTCGGTTAATGAGGAGGAGAAAGAACAAATAGAGGACACCGAGGAACAGGGTGCCATCGGTGAAGAGAAAGATGAGAGAGAATCAGATTATGAGGCCATAAAGCTAATGTTCCTCCACCTCCAACCAAGAAACCAAGGACCATAGTAGCTCAAAGAAAAAGGAGCCAAACAACAAAGAATAATACAACACCTCTTAAGAAAGGTCAAGTGAGGACCTATACAAGGAAGAATCAAACACCTACTAAAAGGAGGAGAAGACTGGTCAGGACCAAAGCTGATATTGAAGATTCAAAACAGGATGAGCCTAAGGTAGAAAAGAAAAGCTCAACCCGTAGAAAAATTAATGAGACTGTTGATTCAATTGCTACAACAGGTACCATGACTGATAGGAAAATCAGACAATGGGTAAAGCTAGAGCCCGAGGACAAGAATAAAATAGAATATGCAATAATCAGGGCTATGGTAAACTTTAAATATGTACCAGTTGAGTTTAGTAACAAATTACCCAAACCACTGAGTGACAGAATATCAACACAATGGTATTATACTTTGAACTTTGAAAAGGAAGCAAGGGAGATGATACTTGTAAGATTCATGCCTCCCGAATCCAAAATGGAAGAAATAAAAGAAATGATGAAAAAGCACTCCAGTAAATTTGTGGCTAAGATAAGAGCCTACAAGGTGCTACAAGGGAAGTTCTTAGATCTGGAAAACATGATAGATGCTAAATGGAGACAAATTCTAGATCTACCTGCAGAATCAACAAGTTGTGAGAATCAATTACTTCTGACCGACACACCTAATATAGAGGAGAAGAAAGATAAAGCAAGTCCTAAGCACATTGCTCTGGATAATGTGGATAATAATGAGCCCATTGACTTAGATGAAGTCATGGATGATCTTGACATTCAAGACAACACTCACTATGATTCTAATAAATATCCATAGAAGGAAGATGATGTCATATTCATCTCTTAAGGATCAAGAAAAGAAACAAGAATTGGAGACACAAGGAAATAAGGGCATGGATGTTGCTGATGAGATATGGCCAAACACTTCCATCATTGACATAACAAGATTGGACCCTTCAGATCAAATCCAAAAAGATGGAGATTTCATTGCTCAACAAGCTCAAACCGATGAGTAGGACACAACTCTAGATGCAGCATAGGTGGGCACACAAAACAATATGCCAGTATTGATGAAGGCCATCAATCTGCTAAAAGGAAATGAAGAATCTGTAGTAGATACAGGCATACCAAAAGACAAGGGTGATGTAGAACCAAAGGATACAGCAGATGAATCAAAACACACAACTGCAGAACAAGCTACTACCGATGATCAGCAAGACAAGTCTACTGATCAGAATAAAGAAGGAGAAAGACAAGTAGAAGAGGATAAGAATCTAAGGAGAAGAGTGAAGAAGAAAAGACAGATGAACCTCAAAAGAAAACTAAAGAAAAATCTGCTGAAACACCCAAGGTTGATGAAGAGATGTCTTCACCTAATTGATAGGTGAACCCCAAGCAGAAAGCACAAGAGGTTTCATCTACAAAACCTTCACCGAGTGCCTCAAAGAAAACAAATGAACTAGAAATGGTAGTTAATACATCTGCTTCTACACAAATCTCAAGGAAGAAGAAGAGCAAGAACAAAAATTCAGTCACTCTGGATGAAATAATTGAGATTCCAGTATGTGATCCTAGAACATTGGATCCTATTGAGTTGACAAAGTATGCTAGACTTTGTGAAAGGAAAGCTATGCAGGATAAGTTGAGAAAAGCCACAAAAGAAGAAAAGGTACTTGAAGTTGCAAGAGGAATCCTTTAGCAAATTGTACCTGATACTGATGTTGATTAAACAACTCCCATGCTTGATCAATTAGTGGCTCTCACTGATGCTATCACATCTCAAAACATAGATGTTGAAAAGGCTATGGAAGCTAGACTTGAAAATAAATATGAATTCAAGATAGCAGAGAAGATAAGCCAAGTAGTGGCACTGCAAAAGGTAAAGATATCTGAACTGGTAAGCACATTGGACCCCATAATTTCAGAAGCAATAGCCTTGATACAAAAACTATGCACATTGGATCAAATCACAAAGGAGTATATTGATAAGATAGCACAAATTGATGTTGATCTTCAAGCTAGTGAACAAGGTCTAGCTAACATTGAAGATGCAATCAAATTGTACCAAGACTAGCTCAAGAAAGCTAGGAAGCTGAGAAATGATATACATATTTCTGAAACAAAGTTAAGAGATGAGGTGAATGAGCTTCAAGCTCAACTCTTACCAACTCTCGCATTACTGCAACAACATATGATAGAGGCAAGAATACTTATTGCCACCCCAGAAATGTCTATCCTAGACAACATTTATGATATGCATGCCAGGATTGAACTAGAATACATGGTATTGGAACTCCTAAAAGAGAAATGGGAGAAAATGATTGAAGATATCAAGAACAGTCACTCCCAGATTCTTGACACTCTATAAGTTGGACATTTTTGTCACATTTTTGACAACTTATAAGTTGGAAATTTTTGTCATGATTATCCAAAAAGGGGGAAATGATATGTATAGTCAGTTAGTAAAAGGGGGAAATGATATGTACATACAGTCATTAGAAAGAGGAAAGAACAAAAAGGGGAATGTATAGTACAAAGGCAAGTATACATGTACATATGCTTATACTATACCGATGCATACAGTTAAGGGGAGTCATATAATGATAAGGATATATACACAGTGTACATACTAAACACTTTAGTATTATGCACATATTATTTTTTGATACTAATGTCAAAGGGGGAGATTGAAGAAATTATATTTTTCTATTAGTATATGCAAGGAAAAACATGATGAACGCCATTGGTTTATACTACACTGACAGACAGGGCACATCACTACCTGATGCCAAGGTTACCGATATTGCCAAGTACAAAGCATCCTGATGCAACAATACTCAGTGTTACCCGATGACAAAAGGGACAAAGGAACCCGACAAGTAACCAACAGTGCAACTCGACGAAACAGTGAAGAGTGGAACCTGACAATCAGTTCAAAGAAGAAACATTGAAAGGCTTTCAGTTCACACCGACGATCAAGACCGGACAGTCAGTTACATCCCGCAAAAAGTGGATCTGACTTTCCACATCAGATAAATCACTGAAGTTTTATATTTAGCTTCTTGATTTGTTTTAAGTCCATTGCATGAGGGAAAAGAAATGTAATTATTATTATTTTTATCATTTTAACTGATTTAAAACATGCAAACTAAAGGATCAAGGTCAATGTATACCTTGGATCTAGAGTTAACATTGTAATGTGTGATTCTAAAATAGGTCAAATAACTTGTATAAATATATGCTCAATCAATTATGAACATGTTGTTTGATGATGATTGTAGCTAGTGAGAGCATCTAAGGATCAGACAAAAGAATTCATGCAGAAGAACAGAAAAAGGATCAAATCAATTTTCAATAACAAGACCAAGGCTATCGAGGAGCAGGAAAAGGTATTAACCAATCACTATAGCTGATATTCATATACTGTAAGCTTTAATGGATCTCTAATCATCAATTATAGATTTCATATAGTTAGGTCAAACATATTGTACACATTCTAACAAGTGGGGTACAATTAAGAAATAATTTCAAGGAAGGTGGATTTAACAATCCTATTGTAAATCTCTTAACCGAGTGCACACTACATCAGTGTTGCTAAAGCTCTTAACAGAGTAGATCCTAACAGGGTAGATCATCAGAAATGATCAAATTTTAAGCCTTAACTGACTCCCTTCCATTCTGCAGATAGTGATGTTTTGTGGGTGTCATCCCCACTGCATTTTTTACTTCCTAACATGAGTTTTCTACAATATCATATCTTCTATTATGTGTCTATTACTTTCATGAATGTTTCTATGAATTTTGCGTACACTTAAGTTTAGGAATTAATACCACATGCATAAGAAAAAACATCATAGTTGGTCAGTAATACAATAAAGATTGATTGCTAATGAAGAAAGGTGAAAAGCGTTAAAAGTTTTAGAGGTACTAATTCACCCCTCCCCTCTCAGTACTACTTCCCATTTATCCCAATACACATATGTCCTAATAGTTTCAATGGTGGATAGTCATAGAGACACTTGTTACAAAGAGTTCATGAAAAGCTGTCATTTGATCATACTAATAACATATTACAAACTCAACACCTATTGTTTTAGAATTTCATGAAGAATACCTAGTTGACCTACTAGTTTTAGAGCCCCTTTTAGCATGTTTTACAAAGGAACCCTCTTAAGAATTTATCAAAAAATATATCCTTCTCTTATATCACTTCCTAACATCCCTCAAACTACCAAATCCACCATTGTTTTGGATCCACACACTTTCATTTTCACCTAGCTCAAAATTCTCAGTCAATTAAATGACCCTTCATTTGAAAACCCTGCACAAGATCCTTTCTTTGCAAATGCATAGACAAAGTAGGATGACATGTGGAATTATTGAGTTTCTTAAAATCTACCACTTGTCTATGAATACAATTAATGATAAGGATTACCCAATATAAGTAGACTTCCCCTTTGCATATGGTACTCATGATGTAAAACATCCATTCTTCGTACTTTGGAAATGATTTCCTTCACTTGTGTTGTCACTTGATTGAGAAGATATTCTCTATAAGGGACTTTGAATAATACTAAACAGTGATGAGTATCCCTCTTATAATAGTCATTCCCATTGGAATAGCACACATTCTGTCACTATTCTTTATATGTAGATAAAATGAGACATGATATGATATGTTTTTTTTTTTATAGACAAGAAAAAGAGTGCAAAGAAAATGCTGAGAAAACAAAATATGAATGTAAACATACAATGTTTCCAGCTCATAGAAGTCAACTCTTTCGTGATATAGAAAATTTTGATGTACAAACTAATATAGCACATAATGATGTGCAGCCTGATATAACACATACTGATGTGCAATCTGATATAGCACATTGTGATGGGCAGCCTGATGAAAGTCACAAAGAGATTCCACTTGCATTTGATGTGTCACCTCAGATTGCACCCTTTGCATCTATAAATTTTGATGGAATTGCTGGATCGGTCACAAATATTGGTAGTGGTTCAACAGAAGATGTTCTTGCTATCGTTAAAGATAAATATTGAGAGAAATTTATATAGATCTATAGAGAAGAAATAAAGAGAAAAAATATTAAAAGGGAAGAAGCCATTCTTGGTTGAGGTATCAAGAGGTGGTGAACTTATTGGGAAAAATGTTGCAAGGTGAGCCTCTAAGTTGAGCGTATCTATAGAAAACATTACAAGAACAATATGAGACTTCTAATGAACAATTTTAGGTACCATTACAGAAAAACAATCATATAGGGAAAAGAGAAGTCAGACTCCACTCTATCTCCCAAACAGTGGGAGGCATTGAAATAAAGTATGTGTTCTAAAGAACATTTGACTAAGAGTACACATAGGCAAGAGAGAAAGAGATAGTGTAAGGGATGAATATACATTTGGTATAGGCGGGTTGCAGGCCAAAATGGACAAATTTGGAGTAAGTGTATGACTTTTTGGTTAAATTTGCATTATTTTATTTATTTCATTTTTTTATGAATTGACTATTTGCTGACATTGACATTGTATTTTAGGTGGAGAATAGTAATAGAGAAGCATGTGTTGAAGATATTGTGAATTATATGACAGTACTAGATCCTACTAAATCTAAGAGTAGTATCAAGTGGAAATATAGTTTGTTAACAAAGATTTCACAACTATCTTTTGAACGCCCAATAAGAGCCTCTCCAAATCATGTCAACCCAAGTGAAGGTTACCAACATATAATGAATTCCTTACATAGTCTCATTGAGAAATTTTCTGAGTTGACTACCTCAATTTAGTGTATAGTTTTTATATGGAATGAGCATAATTCCCTGGATTCAGACCAGGTAAGAGGTTCTATTGATGAGCTAAGTCTAGTTCATACTAGTGTATCTTTACATTATTGAAATCATCATTTTGATATCGTCTTTCTAAATTTGTTTATACAAAACACCTTAAGCATTTATTCTTATATGCATAATATTGTTGATATTTCTCTTTCACAATATTGATTTATGCTCTTTCATGTCTACAATAAAAATGTTTTGTTAACATCCATAGGATTTTGTTGTTGGTTCCAATTTGATTTATTTTTCTTTATGTTTAAACTACGTGAAAAATAATTTATGAAAGCAACATAAAATTAAAAATGTCTTGATGCCAACAACTGTTGATATTGATGTTGATCATGATGAACTAGTAACTAGTAGACAAGAATGTGCAACCCAATAATAGTTCTATTGAATTTGAGGTAATATAATAGTTGTTATGGAAAAAAAATTACATCTTTTGCATTCTTTATTTGACGTACATATTGACTTTACCTGATTTTTAAACCACATCTAAAGAAATCATATGAAAGAAAAACAAAAAGGAAAAGACATTATTGATAGTGATTATGTTGAATATGAAGAGTAAGTGCATGATATTCATTGTAGTAGCTATTCTAAAATTGAGGTGAGTTATATTCAATGATTGCACTAGTTTATTTGTGTCCTTTTACTTTACTTTGACATATCTATTCATTGCATTTTTTTGGGGTTCAAATTGTTATGTTTTGTAAATGATTTAGGGAAACAGGGAAAGTGCAGGAGAAAGTCCCTTAGTGTGAATGACTTGGGGCGGCACCAAAATAAGAGTAAAGATCAGGCATGAAGGACTATTCAAAAGAGTAAAAAATAATCACAGTCGATGTATACTATCTATGCGCAAAAATATGGAGCATTGGTTGATGTATGAAGTAAGGATTTAATAAAAGTTGGTTTCCTGCACATTTTCATTATTTTTCCTATTAAAATAGTTTGATTGCAGGACTTTTTGTGATAATTCTCTTGGTATTTCATCCAACCAATTAGTGGATATGATGGAGGTTTGAATCCTCTAAATATTAGCTTTTGTTTCATTGAATTTTGTTAAGTTTTGACAGAGATATTGAAGTTTTGGGATCAACTCTCTAAGTATAATATAAGAGGTTGTAACAGGTTAAAAATGAGTCTCATTTAGAAAATGATTTAAATCAACTTCTGTAAGTCCCAATAAAAATTTAATTTAATTTTATCTTATAATTGCTGATTGCTGATGATTTTTGAATTGATAAGGTTCAATCCTTCAATTAATTGTTTAACTCTCTAGTCTGAATTGAATCCTCTTTTTCTGAATATTCTTATCTGTTGGAGTTAATTCATTTTCTGAATTGATCTTATGTTCTGGCTTCATTCATCTTTGTTCTTTCCTGACTAATAGTTTTTTTTGCTGGTTATATGTATGTGTGTGTGTGTGTGTGTGTGTGTGTGTGTGTGTGTGTGTGTGTGTGTGTGTGTTTCCATGGATTTCCTTGTTTGGTTTGAATATATGTACGAAGCCTAGATACATTGACATTGATCATAGAGGTTTTTATATGTATTGTTTCTATTGTTCGTAATATGTATTGGTGTTGTTGTTATATGTATTGTTGTTAATGTTCGTAATATATATTGTTGTTGCTATTATATGTATTGTTGTTGTTGTTATATGTATTGCTAGTGTTTTTTGTTATATGTATTTCTTGAGGGATATCCTCCTTGTTTTACTAATCAAATGTGTAACAATGTTGTTATAACTTTATATGTCTGGTATGCATGCATGGTAATGTAGTGTTTATATTTGTGGCTTTCATAATTAACTATGTAATATAATGTGTTTTTTTTTTCTTTTTGCAGAAATGTATTGATAATAAGCTCTAAGAAGGGGATAAAGTTAGGGTGTTGGATCTGTATGATAGTGATGTTGTGGGAATTGTGTGGATTCATTCCCTATCTATTGCTCATGGAGTCAATTTGAAAGGAACAAGAGATGTAAACGTAAACATTTTAAAGGTCACAAGTAATCTTCTCTTTGTTAATGAAGACAAAATAGATGGATCCATTCATCTGAAAGAGAAATAGGGAACCTTCACACGGTGGCCACTAGTAAAGCATTTGCAAAAAATGGCATAATTAAACATATTTATCATGTACTAGACATTGTTAGACATCTTGTCTCATTGCAACTATATGCACTATTTTAAATGTGTTGTTTAAGGATCTTAGTTATCATGGTGTATTTGAAAGAGTTATCAACTCTTAAGACAACTTGATTAAGTTATATCTATATACTCTAAGATTTGACATTTTTTATTAATTTAGATATACATCCTAAGCTTTGACATCTATATATATATATATATATATATATTTTCATTAAGTTTTTTTATTGCAAATTACATTTATTTATCACAATGTTACATCAATCTTTTAATTCTAGCATGTTGTAGCTTGTTCATATATGTAATATTTTTATTTTCTTTTATGTTTTAGTTCAAGTTTAATATTATGTTATTTTTCATTATAAAATTTATGACATTTAATAAATTATTCATTGCATGGCTATATTTAATACTAATGAATACATGTGTAGATTAATGACTAGATATATGATTGAATCAATGACTAAATCAACGACTAAATCAAAGACCAAATCAAAGACCAAATCAATGACTAAATCAACAGCTAAATAAAAGACCAAATCAACGACCAAATCAACGACTAAATCAATGACTAAATCACTGATCAAAATCAGTGACTAAATCAATGATCAAAATTGGTGACTAAATCAATGACTAAATTGATGATCAAAACTAAATAAATAAATAAAATAGTTTAGTCATAAATTTAGTCGAGTTATAAATAAATATAAATTAACTACTAATAGTCACGTGACTAAGTTTAGTCATTTATATACAATTTTTGGTAGTTTTTTTAGTCACGTATTATTGTTTTTGTACTAGTGTTAATTCAATTTTAGTCAAGAGTTCATCATATATTATATATTGTAAATCAGGTTGATAAACATAGTGAGAAAATATAATCTTTATATATTTTCACATCAAAATTGATAGAGCTAAGCACCTTTAAAATCATTACAAAATATCATTATGTTCAAATTCAACTCTAATAATATAAGTAAAATTTTTATTTATTATATAATCACTTAATCAAATGTTTGAATTGGTTTATAGTGTACTTTATTTCCTTAGATTTGGATGACTCCATAAAATCTATCTTTTTTAATGGATTTTCTTTAGGTTATCGTTCTTCTCACAATCCATAGTTACTTTATTGCTTTTCATTCACTAAGGATTTTCATAACCTTAACTCTTATTCAAGATTCATTCTTTTTATCAAGAATCTTGATATATTTTTATATTTATTTATTCCTTTATGATATCATATCATTTAATGACAAATGTGGACTGCCAGATAGATAGTTTAGGTCCATATCTAGGCTAGCAACTGATATTTCAGATTCAGAGCTCGCTACTATCAAATATATAGGGCTAGTGCTAGAAACTGACTGCTATCTATCCATATAGGCACCCGAATAACTCAAAGCACCGAGGTATCAACTATAGTATTGGACATCAGCATATCGAAGCTAGCCCAGAACTCCCAACCCTAGATGAAGAGAACCACTCCTATCAAAACTCTTATCAATCAAGGTGGCACAGTTAAGGTTGATGGCACCTTACTTCTAAAATTCTCCCATTTTTAACATCATACAATCTAAATACATGCATAGGATTACATAGGTCAAGTAAGTACTAATAACAAGGCCCATGGCCTCCTTAATACACCATGTAAACTTCCTTGTGCTTATACATTTAGTAAGTGAATCCACAATATTCTCTTGAGTGTCAATCTTCTTCAACTCTATCATTCCATTAGTAATCATTTCACAAATAAAATGATACTTTCCATCCACATGTTTATTTTGTGCATGATACATAGGATTCTTAGGGTGGGGTCCCATGTGGGGGCCTTAAGCTTTATTTTTATGGAAGAGGTCTCGTGAAGGGGAAAAATGGTATAGGATTATTTGAAATCTTTTCCTTAAAAATAGAAATTAGTTATTTGCCACTTGTCAAACATCTAAGTTTAGATTTTTGTTTTAAAAATAATTTTGGAGGGAAAATAAAAATTTTAACATATTTTTTTTTAGCACTACACAAATTAAAGAAGACAAATATATGCATTCATGAGACTATCAGCTTCCTTAAATTTCAAATATTAAACTTTTAAGCTCAAGTGGTCTACAAAACTCATGGGATTGTAAACTTTAATATATTCCTAAAACATCTCAATCAGCTATGACCCTATTTTATAGGTAACCCCCTTTCATGAGACCCTAGTCTTATCCAAACAAATTACACTCTGGCTATTACAACCAATTTGAATATGCATGCCTTAGATACATGGGTAGATACCATTTACTCTGCTTTGATAGTAGATAAGTAACTGTAAGTTACATCTAACTCACTACTCCAAATAAAATGAAAAGGCCCACTAATAGACCTTCCATTGCCCAAATCACCTAACCAATTTATATCACCAAACCTTACATTTTTAATGTCTATATATGATTCCAAATAATTTTTTTAAAAACTAGTGCTTGCACCAAAAGGAGGTGCAAGGGTACGCTGATAGCCTAATATTTTAAAAAAGTATGGAAACCCAAATATGAATAAATGCATATTTTGAGGGGGATGTGATGTTTACAGAGTCTTTATACAATGTCAAAATTCATTGGTTGAAATATATTTGTTGTGTGTTGTCAAGATTCTTACGTGTTCTTGACATCATGCTTGTGAAGATTGCTTTCAATGGTACATGTACATGGAAAGATAGAGAGTTTTTTTAATTTGTGTTGTATTTATTTGAATATTTTTTTTTTAAAATAAGCCAAAATAATTCAAATGTGGTATCAAGTGCATCCAACTTTCACCATGCTTTTTGAGTTGGCATATATAACATCTACATGCAAGAATGTAAACCTATAAACCATTAATATATCATCTTCTTTTAGTTGACTACTAATTGTAAAATATTAAATGTTAAAAAATGGAAGTCATGCGATGTGGTTAATTGTATGAAGTATGAGAGAGATTGGGCTCTGAATTACATACCTTTTTTTAGAGAGTCATCTATTATTATTGAGCTTCCTCTTTTTTCAGTATAATTGTGTATGGATGCTTTTTCACTTTTTAGTGTCTCTTGAAGGATAATTCTAGTTCAATGCGAAGACCACCTAGTGACTTGGCTATGGATATAATCATAAATGTCAGTCCTTGCCTTTCTATTTTCACAATAATCATTGTTGCTCTTAGCAGTTTTAGTCCTTGGGATTTGTGTATGCTAATAGCCCATGCCACTATGAGTGGGGTTTGCCTACGATTATCCAGTGATTTTGGTATGGATATTGGGTTAGCTTGATTCCATGGTGGCCCGATATAAGTAACAAATTGTGCTAGAACATATGCAGGAATGTCTAGTTGTTTACAGCTACGATTGTAAACAATGTCAAGAACTTCTCCAAGAGCTCCATTTACAAGTATTTCCTGAGTCGATATGTTGGTTGTAAGCATGATTCATTTTCCTTCTATGCAAAGTAGCACTTGTTTCTCAAGTTGTTTATCAATAGGTTCACTATTTATTTTCAGTATGGTTCTTGTTACAATATTTATCGCAACTATATGGTTTAGTTGTTTTAGCAGTTTTCTATTGTGCAACCTTACTAAATCATTAGTAGAAAATACGTGTATTCAATTGTTAAATTGACCATTTTCACCTGGTGTAAGTTATTTTCTTGTGCAAGTCACATGGTGTGAGACCAAACTAGAGGTGGTAGTGGTTGGTCAATGCCTGAGACATCAAAGTGGTTCCCTCAACTAGCCTTGGTTATTTCTTTGATGCAAAATCTTGTTGCTTAGTGACTTTTCTTGTTGTTATAGTTAGCTTTTCGGGCATCGCCAATGTTTATTTTTATGTATGTTTGAATACACATTTATCCACAACCAATTATTATTTTTATTTTAGTTCAAAAAGTCACTTCTACTATTGTACCATTTTGATTCATTTAAAGATCTTAGATATATTTGACTATGTATATATTTATTTTATATAAATATTTTTTACTCATCATAAATTATTTATTGAATAATTAGTTAAAGTTTATTTTCAGAAATTTTGAAAATGAGTTTGTAAATTGCATTAATTACATAAGTATATAGATCTCAAAGCATACACTCTTAAATGTTTTCTACCTTAAGAATGAGAGAAAGAAAGGTGCATTTTTGTAAATTGCATTCCATAAATTTATAGGTCTCAAAGCATACACTCTTCAAACATTTTCCAATTTGAAATGAGAATAAGAAAGGTGCCTTTATTAGTTCATGTCAAGATGTTATCCTTCCACATCTTTCTTGGTTACTTCATGACGGATCTTGAGATCTCTTTTGGGACGATTCTTGGAATAGTCATCTACTGTTATCCTCAATTCTTGAATTCTCATCCATTTATGGGGTTTTAAAGGTCCTTTGGGGTGGTAAAGTTGGGGATTATTGGATTCGAGATTGTTATAATACCATTCCATCTGTTATATGGAAAAGCATTGATTTTATGGATTGTCCTCGACATATCAAAGATAAAATTTCTTCAGAGTGTAGTAGTAGGATTGTATTATTTTCTCATAAGGGGGATGAATAGATTTGGACTAAATCAAAATCTGTATATTATTCTGTCAAGGATGGGTATAACTCTTTGATGCCTAAGAATACCACTCCTGATTGGTTTGGAAAATTACTTTGGGGGTCGACATGCCTACCAAAGGTTGGGGCCTTTGCTTGGATTTCCATTCAAGACTGTGTTCTGACTGACATGCAATTGGATAAATTGGGAATTACTGTGGTCTTCAATTGTGTTTTCTATGCCTATTTCCTTAAATCATCTGATCATTTACTCTTGCATTGCCCTTTTACACAGCAGTGCTGGTACTGGCTATTTTAGAAATTAGGATGGTACTCTTCCCTCTGATCTTTGTTACTCCTCCAATTTCAGAGTTGGCCAATATTATTTTGATCCTCCACATTTGCATTTTTGTGGGATATTAGTCCTTCTCTCCTTATCTGGAATGTTTGATTGGAAAGAAATAACAGGATCTTTAGGAAACAATTTAGTGATTCTTCTTAAATTCTAGATTGTATTGAGAAAAATACTTCTAAAGTATCTCTTAGCAACCTTTATAAGACTATGGGTAATAAGAGGAGCTTCACTTGTTGGGACAAAAATTTATTGAAGTCCTGGCCATTATTGCACAATTTTCTAGTTCCAAGATTTATCTCTTATGTTCAATTTGTGAGTAGACATGTTGTGTTGGAAAGAGAAAATCTCTCTGATGATATGTTCTAGTTAATTTTTGATGGGGCCTCACTGGGGAATCTAGGGGATTGTGGAATTGGAATTGTCATCAGGATGGCCCATGGTTCTATTTTCAAGCTTGCATCTGCCTGCATTAGTACTGGCACTAATAACTGAGCAAAATTCATGGCTTTGAAGTATGGTTTAGAATTAGCTCATTCTTTAAATATTAAGAAGTTGAAGATTGTAGGTGACTCTATGATAACTATACAAGCTGTCACTTATGGTAAATAATGTGTGTAGTCATTAGAGTATGTTTTGGACATTATTCAACTTCGTCTTTAGTCTCTCTTCTATTAAGAAATCCAACATTGCTATAGGGTGAATAATAGTATAGCTTATAAAATGGCTAATTTCGCCCTTAACAAAGGACTATCATGCTCAGAATTTGATAGTGACCCTATTTCTCTAGCATGATTTCAGATATTGTGATTTTTTATCCTGTCCATTGGCTTTGCCTCTCTATTTTGGTCTATCCTCTCATCCCTTTCGAGTTTTGGTCTTGTTTGGCCTTGTGGACTGGTCTATTTTTATTGTGTTTTATTGATCTAGACATGGTTGCTTTCATTACAGTTCATGCTTGGATTTATTATGAGCAGGTACAAGATTTTACATGGCACTTTGTATTTCTACTTTGTGCACTCTCTCGTGTATTTGGAAAACTTATCATGCGAAATCTTTGATTTAATAGTAAGCATTATATTTTGTATTGGTCATGCTTGAGGTAATTAGGAAACCATATTCTTCACTTGCATTGTTATTTATGAGTCAGAACCTTTCTGTTTGATGAGATTTGATCATTATATGTGAAGGAAGCTTTATTATTCATTTGGCTTTGGTTGTCTGAGCTATCTACTGAGCAAAATGCAAGTTTATAGAGTTATTTTTCCTTCACTTCGGATAACTCTTTTGTTGTTTTTGAAGTCATGTATCTACTCGTGTTTCATCCTCGGAAGGATGAATTGGATATCCTCTTGGATGAGGATGGTTGTTCAATTAGCCCTTCAGAGCAGCAATTCTATTCTTTTATGGAGAATCTTGTTAATTATGGTGAAACTTATAGCAACACTATGTACAGGGGTTGTTGTTGTAATTCATCCTTTGGATGATTTTTTTGGGTTGGGATTAGTTCTCAATATATTTCTTGGGTTGGACTTTCTATAGCTGAAAGTGAAAATGTAATATTGGTTGTCCTCATTTTATAACTGTTTTCAAGTTTTTTATGAGCAAGACTGGAGGTTTTTTTCACTCTTTAAACCAGGGTTGTAAAAATTCTATATATATATTAATAAAATTTAGTAGTAGAAATTACCACATTTATCTAAAAATAAATTTAAAAAAAGGTGCAATTTTTAATATATCAACATTCATTGAAAGTTTTCTAAACCATAACTATCAAATTGATGAGACATATAAACTCATTATTTTTAGAGTAGAAACAATGTCAATTTAGTTAATACGCCAAAATTTCAAACCCACAATCCGAATGGATTTCCTTACAAGAATTTAGATTTTAAAATAAAATGAATTTTGAACTTATAAAACATCTAAACGGAACTAATTGTATTAAAGAATAAAGTTTAACATCAAAGTGGTCACTGTTAAATGAGATTTTCTAATTATTAGTGCATCACAATATTTGTGTAATATGAAATGTGTAGAGATTTAAGACGGGCTACCATGCAGGGGCTTTCCTTTGTGATAGATGTTTCAGCACTCATAAGTGCTAAAATAAATCTCACTGCAAAAAGCGAGAAATACCAGTCCTTTGAAAATTTTCCATAGTTTTGAGCTAATTGCTTAGGAAACAATTATAATTTTCTATTGATTACCCCTAACTTCCTTCAATTAGAGAAACAAAAATTATTGTTTAAATTAAAAGAAGTGAATTGTTAAAAAACAGTGGAAAAAAGTCTCATCCACGATATTCACCAAATGGCACGAAATCTTAAGCTCCAACTCCTAGAGTGCTTCTAAATTAAATTCCAAGTCAATATAAATTTGGCGGAACGCTGTTCATGCAGAGAATGACTAGGAAAGTGAGCGAGAGCAAAAATAACAAGAAGAAAATCATTTCACTCAAAGTTGTCTACTTGGTTATGGTCTGTCAGCATATATGACTGGAACACTATATGGAAATGTATGAGAAAGTGTAAGGGTTTCGATCCTGTGACCAAAATAATTAAAATAAATTTCTGTGTAGGGTTTCAGGTGGTGACAAGAAGTGGACATGTCAATCAAATAAGGCTGTTTGTGGAGAAGCGGTGGTGTTTAAATTATCTGGTTTAGAAATTTCTTATATAGGGGAGAGGGACTCAGTAGTTGAGTACCTTAAATTTAACTTTGGGCTTCTCAAAATCTTATGTCAAAAATTTCAAATCACTTCCATTTTTTTTTTACAGCAGCTTACTTGGCGATTCCCTGCTTATAACCTATGTTGCCAGAAACGCGACAAATGGCCTCCGTTTCCCGTTGCAAATGGCCGTTTCTAGTCAACAATTCCATTTCATCAGTTGCCGTAATGGTTGGAATTATATTTGAAACAGTACATTTTTCCAGCTTTTCCGGAATTTGGAGGAGTGCATGACTGTAAATGCCAATAAACTAGAGTCGTAGTTAACAATAGTTTACAGATTTCTATGGATTTTTTCAAGTAGTTAAGTATGGTATTAATATACTTTACAGATTATTATAAATTTTTTTTAGTTAATTATTACTGTAACTTAATTTATAGATAATCATGGATGCTTTAGTTAACTATGACATTAATTTAATTTATAGATTATTATTGATTTGTTTACATAGTTAACTATAATTGATTGATTGCTTTTCAGAATAAGGGACACATTTCATTCAATTATGGGTAGTCATCACTAGCAAAAATAACTTTAAAGTCATAATTATTGGTACAATATTGTCAAAAATATTGGAATCAACAAGTATAGGTATTAAGCTAACAATTGCTATCATAACCATTAGAACCTGTTCAAGTACTGCTATCACAATCATTGCTCATTTCAGATGCCTTGCAATTTTGGGTGAGACACATTTCCAATCAGATATTTAATTACCCATCCATTCGTAGTAATAGATTAAAAAGTAGATTAAAAAAATTAAAAACAAATAAAGCAGATACTTTTAAACTCTCCAATCTCACAGGGGCATGGAACCCTTTTGAAACTCCTAGTCTGAAGACTGTAAGGACTGTTCGTTCTAGACAGAGGGGTGATACTAATAAATTTGAGGATTCAGACGTAAAAGATTGGTTTTGGATTAGTAATTAGTAGTAACGATTAAAAATCAATAGCTATATTGTATTTTTTTCCT
>MU228491.1:40271-72605 GCA_018584345.1 Thuja plicata | reverse complement strand
TCATCATTTCCAAACTGAGGGACTTGGTATAAATCATCATTGAGATAATGGGCTTCATATTCATATTGCTTGTGCTCTTCTTGTTCCTCCTCCCTTATAAGACGCTTCCTTTTATGTACATGACTACAGAAAGTTTTAGCTTGGTTTATTGCTGGTATAGCCTTCCGATCAGATAAGGAAATAATAATACTGTCAGTTAATACTACCATTTCAGAAGTATGCAACTTCCCATCTTCTCGTTTACCATTGTCTTCAATGAGTTTGTTTGTTTCATTGGCTTGAGCGACAATGTGATCTACTTTTTCATTGTCCTTGAAGCCTTTGACTATCTTTACTTCATCTTCTTCAGCCACAATTTGATCTATTTTGTCAATACCATTATTCTCATTATCTTGATTATGATCACCCTGTTTGGGTTCCACAGTATGATCTATTTTGTCAATATCATTGATTTTATCTTGATTATGATCACCCTGTTTGGGTTCCACAGTATGATCTATTTTGTCAATATCATTGATTTTATCTTGATTTTGATCACCCTGTTTAACTTCTACAATGTGATATGTTTTTCCAATATCACTGTTTTCATTATCTTGGAATTCATCTTGATTTTGATCACTCTGTTTGGGGTTTTTTATTTGAACTTGAGCAGATTTTAGGAGAATGATTGCTATTATATTTTCTTTACTAGTTTCCGTTGCTGTTGACACTATAGAAGAATTGGTATTATGATTATTGTGTGTATTATCAGTTTCTTTATTATCAGCAAAAGAATGCTGATTAGAAGACATCAGATCTCCATCTCCTTCCTTAAATGATTTATCAGAGGTCAAAGGATCTCGTTCTGATACCAGTAACTTTAATTTATCCCTTGAAAGGTTAGTATAATCACACAGCTTCTTGTCATGGTTTAAATCATCATCTGTTAGCTCATTTTCAGAGACTTCATCAGTCTCATCTTCAACTTCATCTTCTTCTTCTGCATCGTCATCATTTATGTCACTGTAACTAATACCATCTCTGCTACTTTCATGTTCAGTGTTTATAGTTTCATCAATATGATCCATGAGAACAGCTTGCTTGGAATAGCTCATTGTCTCATCATCATAAACATTTTCACTAAGACTTCTGATAGTCTTTTTATCATCATCATTATCTTCTGAACTATCAACGTCATCATCATTATCTTCTGAGCTATCATCACCATCATCAAGTGTATCTTCTGAACTATCATCATCATCTTCTGAACTATCACCATCATCATTATCTTCTGAACTAGTTTGATTAAGACTTCTCATGGTCTCATCATTATCAAATGAAATTTGGCTACGATTGTTCATTGTCATATAAACATTTTCCTTTCCATTCCAATTTGCAACAGTTTGATTATGACTTCTCATGACCTCATCAAAATCAACAATATCTTCATCAGAAATAATTTGACTACAACTAACCTTGTCCCCATCAAGATGAGCATCATCAAATAGAACTTTATCTCTCTTTATGCCCCTGTCGACATCACTACTATCGAAAATGTTTTTATCATTGGGACCTCCATGGTTCTCTGCGTACTTGATACCAATGTGCTGACTGTTATTGGGCTCTTGGTTGTTATCCTCTTCAACATTCTTCATGCCTTCCTCTGCCACTTTATTACACGCATTTGGAGTCATAATATGTTACATAAAACATTAAAATAAAATAAAAATCAAATGAATTTGAAAGAACTTCAGATAATATCTCTAATCTTCAAAATTTACCCCTACTTTTTCTTATGCTTGTCATCATCAAGGTTTTATCACCTTATGAGAATAAAACTAGACTAAGCTGGAAACAAAGGGATCATCCTCACTACAGTGTGTGAGTGCATAAGGAGGCAGTCATAAATTCTTGAAATAAAAGGTCATTATTGTTTAATTTCTGGATTCTATTCTATATATTTTTGTTTACATCAATATTTCAGATTAGATTTCATGATCTATCATTAAAATGAAAGAGCTGTAGAAAAAAAAATAGTAATGATGATAGATCATAGAATGTGATCCAAGACATGATGTAAACAAAAGCCTACACAGTAAAATCAAGAAATTAAACAGTAATCTTTATCAACTGTGGAAATCTAATCTCCATTATAAAAGATCAGGTCCTACAACATTCTACAACATTCTAAACCGGGAGAACCACATTTCTATAGGCTCTCTATACCAGTTTGACCTAAAGTAGGTTTAAAACTTTATAATATCTTACCGTTATTGTCATTTGTGTTTGATGGAATTCCAGACTGTTTTTTCCCTGAAATCTGATCATTTTCTGATTCCCAAGTTATATGCTTCGTATCGTTCTCTATCCTGAGTCTTTTTCCCCAAACTGCACCAACATAATCATCATTATGAACCAGAGTACTCAAGCGAGATTTCCCATTAGCACGCAAAGCACCCTTCAATTTACACATAAGAGAGCAATATATAGCATCCTTTCTATCATTTGTCATCTTGTTCAATCTCTTCCTCTTTTTACTCTCCATATTCCACCATGTCTTAATCTTATTACCTCTCAAAACCCTCTCACAAACAACACATCTCTTAATGGGTTTAAAGGGTCTATCACTCCTTAGAAAATAAGCAGGTTCCCCACTTAACATATATGGGTATACCATAGATGAATCGATGCAGTGGGCCTCTGATTCTTTGACAACAGTGGTTTTAGCACACCTGTTAACCCTAACAAATTTATGGTCTTTGTGCTCCTCTTCCATGCAGGCAATGCAGAGGGGTCCAGCTTGAGGGCAATCAATGCAAAAATAATTAAGCCTGCAATCCTTTTTGGGAATGTTATGTTTTGGGCAGTCATCAAAATAAGGTTTTGTGCATAGAAATGAGATCAACCATGGACACTGCTTTTGTTTTAGGGCTTGAGGGCTTGAATTATTCTCAGATTTCACATTTTTTTCTAGGTTTACTTCAACAATGCTTGAATTATCCTCAGATTTCACATCTTTTTCTAGTTTTACTACAACAATACTTGAATTATCCTCAGATTTCAGATCTTTTTCTAGTTTTACTTCAACAATGTTTGAATTATTCTGGTTAGATTGTGTGAGATCCTTTGAATTTTTTCCTGATTTGAAAGGATTTAGTTTGTATAGAAAAGCTGAGATTGCACTCCTCCCATTCTGAGCCATTCTTATTGAGGATTATAACCACCCTGATAAATAAAGCAATACAATGAATTGATTTGTGAGTCAATAAAAGATCAAATGCACTTATATCATCGAGAGTTCACATGATTTAAACTCTACAAGGCACCCCTTCGTTCAATTTAAATTTGGTATTAGTTGTGGTTTAATCCGATGATAGGTCGTGACGTTTTCTTCTCAGATACCAGTTATCAAAGTATAGGCGTTATCTCTACCAAAGTTATCTAAAAAACCAAATCAAAATGTCAGTTTAATATAGATTATTCTATCATCTTTAATTCGAATTACTTATAAACTTTAAGTTCAATTTATTTAAAAAGTTCATAATTAAATTTTTTAAGTCTGAAATCTATTTTATTAAAGATGGTGTCATATAGTATATTTTTGTTGATTGTTTTCAAAATAGTTAATCTTGTATTTGCGCTTCAAGTTATATATTTAGAATGTGTCTATAAAATATCATATGATTTATTATTTTTGATAAGGCTTGTTTGAGATAATAAAAGTCCATGTGTCATATACTATTTATTTTGTTTTATGCCACTTTGTACAAATGTCATATGTACTTGTTCATGGTTCTTAATTAAAGTCATTTGACACTATAACTGAAGCTAACCTTAAATTCATCAACAAATCACCCATTCAACTTTTTTTGGGTTAAATCGATCACTCTTTAAGTTTGCTATTATTTGTGGTTTAATCAAATGAGAAGCCGTGACATTTGCTTCTCAAATGCCAGTTATCAAAGTATAGGTGTTATCTTTATCAAAGTTATCTAAAAATCAAATCAAAATACCAGTTTAATATAGATTATTTTATCATCTTTAATTTGAATTACTTTTAGATTTTAAGTTAAGTTTATTTAGAAAAATCATAATCAAAATTTTAAAGTCTAAGATCTATTTTATTAAAGATGGTGTCATATAGTATATTTTTGTTGATTGTTTTTTAAAATGGTTAATCTTGTATTTGTGCTTCAAGTTATATACTTCTAGTGTGTCTATAAAACACCATATGATTTATTATTTTTGATAGGGCTTGTTTGGGATAAAAGTGCTTGTCATGTACTATTTACTTTGTTTTATGTTGCTTTGTACAAATGTCATAAGTACTTGTTCATGGTTCTTAATTGGAATCATTTGACACTATAACTGACAACTAAATTTAAATTCATCAACAAATCACTCATTCAACTTTTGTTGGGTTAAATCAATCACTCTTTATTCTATTCCTTATTTGAGCATTATACTAAGGGTATGTGTGGTCTTGTCCCTTATACTACATTGTGTTCATCATCAAGTCCATCCTTTTTGGAATTAAAATTCTCACTATTTGAGCTAACATTTTAGGATATTCAACCATTGCCCTCACAATCCTATGATAAAAACCTAGAGTTAATGACTAACAAATTAATTGTATAGGCATCTCCTAGATTATTGACAACATTTGGGAACACAATATAATCAATTTAATTGCACTAAATAATCAAATTTCAAGAGCATCAAATGCATGTATAAAATCTCTACACTACATATAGCATAGAAATATATCTTCAAGGCCTATGTGGAGTCTTTGAATTTGTCCACTAGCAAAGGGACACAATATTTATTAAAGAAGTTGACAATTTTCGTGCACACAATAAGCTACACCACCTTTTAGTAAAACTCCTTGTTCAAAGAAAGTAATAATGATAAAAACAAATAAAAAAGGTTCCCATCAACTTATGATAGATCTATTGTAGCACTCGAGTGCATGGAAAAGAGTATCCCATCTACCAAACCATTAGCAATAAAAGTGTCAAATTCATTACTCTATTCTTAGTCAAGAGTTCACCATAGGTTATATATTGTAGATCGAGTTGATAAACATTGTGAGAAAAGCGTTCCATGAAACCAATAGTGTTGCAGAATATTTGCAAGATGACTTGGCACCTTCGTGATCATGTGGAAAAAGATGTTTACTCGATGAGATTTTATTTGTCTCATGCATGGAGAGTAAATTCCCCTATGGATTAATGATGAGGTATTTTGTGTTGGTGGCATTTTCCCTAATTATGAGGAGTGCTATGAAAGCTAGGGGTTTTCAATGCATCAAATTTGTATCCCTTCCCATAGATTTTGGGTACTCTATGGGGCTTTCATGTGTGCTTTTATTCTGCAACCTAGTTTTTCAATTGATCATATGAGGATGGGCAGAGATAAGAGAATAATTGAACCTTTAGACTACTAGGAGATCAAGAATAATTCCATCATATAGAGATATTTGAAGCAATGATGCCTGAACTCTTTCATTGAGAAACTTTGTGGGTTCGACCCTAATGTCACCATGAAGTTTTCTAAGGGCTAGAAGGATGGGAGCATTTATCTCTTTAGGAGAAAATTTCATATTGATGAAACACTCATCATGGAGGTTAGTAGGTTGTTTATGAAGGGGTCAAGTTCTACAAGGATAAAATACTTTCGAATGCGGCTATGATGAAGTTTCCCAAAGATGAGAAAAAGAAAAAGAAAATGGCCAAAACTACCAAGAGCAGCTATGGTACTAGTAAGATTAAGTAAGTTTGGTGTGTTGTGTTATAGGTAATTATGAAATATATACCTTTGGGTGGATGTTATACTCTAGGGCTTTTGGCCACTATTTTGTTGAACTATTTTCTAAGGCATAAAGTGAAGATTTCCTTTCCTTTTTATTTTATTGCATCCATCAATGCTAGCATATTGTAATCATGTTTAATAGAATCCTGCAAGAAGACTCAAATATCAACCACAAAGAGATTGTCAAAACAAATACTATTCCCAATACTCAACAAATGATGTAAGAAAACTAATAAGCATAAACAATAATTAATATGAAATTATTCTAAGAACATGAATATGCAAACCATAAAATCCTTCCTTGGTGTTCTCCTTCTTTATACAATGTGGGCTCTCCGAAATGAGTGCTCAATTGTATGCCAACATAAGAATTCAAAGCAATTGTGGTTACCGAAATCAAAGTGTGTAGCTCTCTATTTATAATATTTTAGGGGTTTCAACCAAGAATCCATGACTGAAGGACTGATTAGTTGTGATTGAGGATTTGAACTCAAAGTGAGTAGGAGTTCAACTATGCTTTACTCCCATGAATGGGGATTGATTGACCTATCAGAAAATAAATTTGAGAGATGACTCGAATATACTAGTGAGTTAACAAATGGTATGGATGAGTTAACTAATTGTATGGATTAGAAGACTGAATTGACTAGAGACTTAATTGATTGTTGGGGGAGGAATTAACAATGTGGATTGAATAGTTAGGAGAGAGAATTATGGAGGAAGGAATTGTGATTGAGAAGCTAACTCAAAGTGAGTGTGAGTCAGAAATTTAGGAGGATAATTATGATTTAAATAAATAATAGATTATTTATTTGCACATGTGGGGATATTTTATTAATAAATAATTACTTATTTATTTATGAGAGGAATTATTAATTTAATTAAATAAATATAATTTATTTAATCATGAGAGAGAGATTATTAGTTTAATTAAATAAATATAATGTATTTAATCATGGGAGGGGGATAATTAGTTTAATTAAATAAATATAATTTATTTAATGATGAGAGGGGAATAACTAGTTTAATTAAATAAATATTATCTACTTAATCATGAGATAGAATTTGATTTAATGATTACATAAATGTAATAATTAGTGAAGAGGGAACAATAATTAAATTTGATTATATAATTAATTATAAGGAGACCGGGAATAATTAAAGAATGTTTGATTATTTAATTATTTTGTAGAGGAATACTATTGGTTTTTGGTAGGGGAAAAAATCTTTGATAACTGGAGAGTAAGACGCTCTGCAAGCCAACCCTAATTCTCCAAAAGATCCTCTATCTATTGAAGGCCTTCTAGCCTCCTCACGTTAAAGGTTTTCTACCCATTCTATGGGACACTCTACCCCAGGCATTGAAGGAGGAGGAGGACGGAAGGGAGAGGGTGTAGCAACGAGTATTAACCATGGAGCAAGGTCATTCAAACAAGAGATCGAAGAAGATGTGTTTTCCTCGGTCGGTGCCAAGTTCCTCAAGTCCTCTCCAGCAGATAAAGGTGCTTCCTATAGGTCAGATCAAGAGTGAACAAGAGGAAAGGTTCTATCTTCCACAAACCTCGTCATTCACCCTAATCAATATATGTGTCTTGCAATTGATCAAGAAGTAGGTAGACATATAAATACTGTTATTTTCTTTACTTCTCTGGATATTACCAATTCACCTTCAAGGAAATTTCTTAATGATTGGACCCAAAAAGTTGGAAGAGTAAACTTGGTTTTCTTTTCTTTTATTTCTGTATGATCTAAAAGGGTCTATTTTTGGTTTTCTTTTGTAACCCTAATGCTCAAAAAAAGGTGTTGGATAATAAATTCTGGAGGGATGGATCATCTGAGTTTAGGGAAATTTAATGGTCATTGGAGGTAGTTCACAATGAAGTTCTTTCCCTATCTAGCTCTAGATGGCTCATTATTGAGAATTTTCCGCCCTTTCTCTGGAACTTGATTCCTCAAGCCTTGGAACCCGTGGGGAAGGTAATCAAAATGGACAAATCCAATTCCCTAATTCCTAATACCCATGCTCAATTTTTAGTCTCCATTAACCCTTGTTTTGACCTCCGTGAGAACATTTGTTTTGATTCTAAAGACCACCCGATCTCCTGCCCTATCATATTTCTAGGGGGCATCATTTCTTGTTACCTATGCCACAAATAAGGAAACAAAAGAAAATATTTCACTCTTCTGAATAATCTTTCGACCAAAATTGGTCCCCAATTTGAACCCCTGTGCATTGACATTAGACCTAATACTGATACTCATATATATAAAGAACAAAATCTTAATGTGCATGATGCTGAGAAACTTCAAGCCACTCTTGATGCCCTGAAAGTTAACTTCACCCATCAAAGATAGGTACATATTGGAGAGTTTGGTAACATGCTGGGAAACTATGGATTGGGCTAAACAATCTAGTCAACAGGCTAGCATGCTTCTTCTAGATTATAAAAAATATATGATAGAATAGAATGGAAGTTTACCTATGTGATGCTGGAAGCTCTTGGCTTCCCACTACACTTTTGCAGGATGATCTCCACCCTAATGGGAGGTGCCCAATCTTGTGTGGAAATTAATGGAGCCAAATCAGAATAGTTTGGGCTCTCAAGATATATCAGACAACGACGTCCTCTTACCGCTCCTCTATTTGTCATTGTTGGTGATTCTCTTCATTACCTTTTGATAGAATACTCCACTTCCCCTAGAGTCAGAGGCATCCTTCTCCCTAATAAGGAGGAAGTATCTAATGTTCATTTTGCTGATGATGCCTCAATCTTGTTTCAACTTTTTGAGGAAAAATTTGGGAATCTCATGAAAAAACTTGACCTCTTATGTGCAACCTTAGGTAGTAAGGTTTCTCTTTCTAAATCTATTTTGTTAGGCTAGGAAGAATACCCTCCTATATGGAGCCATGAGTATTATATTATTTGGGGAGGTCCAAATCACATTTTCAGATATTTAGGGATTCCATTTGCGGTTAATCCAAACGTTGCCAATATGTTGGAGTGGATTAAAGCTAAGATTGAAACTAAGATCAATAAATGGAATAATTAGTTCTTCTTGTTGGCTGGTAGATTCCAAGTATTTCAGAAGATCTTATCTTAATATACTATATACTATTCTTCAGCCCAGACCTTCAGTCTACAATAGGTCAATTCCATTAAGAAAATTATTAGGGACTTCTTCTGGTGAGATGGAAAAGGTTTAAGGAATGGACATGCAGTTAGTTGGGAGTGGTGTACTAAGAACAAAGAGATTGGTGAATTAGGCCTAAAAGACCTAAGGATACATGGGATTTCCTTAGCATATAAATAGATCTATAAAGCCACACAAGGTGAGGAACCATGGAAGGTATTAATAAGGAATAACATTAACGGAGCATAGATAGTGTAGACTAAGGGGTAAAAAGGATTCCATCTCTATGATATCTTATCCCTGGATGTAGACTTTAAAGTGGGAGGATTTGTAGTTTTCCAATCTATATGGAAGTGCTGGAAGGTAATCAAGAAGCATATTGTTGGGGGAAATAGACTGGTTGTGACAATAAGATCAGTGTAAATTGATCCATATGGTAGAACCTCTCATATAAGGGAAAACCTCTTGCCAAAGTGCAAGGTTGTTAAAAAAAAAATGGACGGAGAAGGCGATTAGTACACTTAAAGACATTGTCTCTGAGGAAAATATGATCTGTTGGGATGAAATCTTAGAGAAATTTTGTATCCCTATTGTACATAAGAGAACTTATTCTATGATCAACAAATCCATTGCCTGCCTTCTGATTCCCAGAAACTGTGACACCTCCTCTGACACTTTGGAACCTTTATCCTAGTGTGATGGATCCCAACTCTGGAAAATCAAGTCGAAAAACCTTTACAAATGGTTGAACCATAGCTCTGATATTTTTTATCACTTGAATAAAAAATGGAATTGCGCTCTGGACTACCCTACCTTGACCAAATATATTACTAAACTCTGGCATATCCCGATTGAACCCAAGATCAATTGTTTCCTTTGGAGGATACTCCTACATAAACTCCCCTTGAAAAAACCTAGGGGGATGCCAAACATATGTTCTATTTGCAAAAAATTTGAATCTGTACACCATGTTTTTTTTATTGCATCTTTGCCAGAGAAGTGTGGGGCATGTTTGGGCTGGTCCTACATGATAATTTCAATTTCTCGAATGTTATATCTGGTCATATCATGGATAATAGTAAAGCAGTAATTTTTTCTGGTCTGTTCTTACTGCTATATTGATTTGGCATCCTTGGAAGCTTAGGAACAATGATTTTTTTTTGGTAAAGGAAGATACCTTATTGAGTCTCTTAGGAGACTCTTTTTTTTGACATCTCTTCGCAGGTCACAGTGGTCTTAAAAATGAAAGAAAAGGTCTTCTTGGAAATTTTAAAGAAAATAAATATCTAGCTTCAAAGAATGGAGGCAGAGGAGGTTTCCAAAGAACTAGGAATCTCAGATGCATTCCAGATCACTCTTGCAGAGCTATTGGAATAGAATAAAAGAGACAAGCAGGCTATAAAAGATAAGTGTAATGAAGAGGCAGTAGCAGGGGAAGGTGCAGTAAAAGAGAAGGGTGTGGTCAAAGGTAATGTTAATGAGACTGGGATCAACGAGGCCTCATCCCCCTCAACTGAGGCACAAAATAGAGAAAATTCCAATGGAGGAGAGTTATTGACAGAGGCCACCTGTTACATCAACCTAACAAACACACCAATTCCACTCCCCTGGGAAGCGTGGATGAGAAATCCATACAACAGGATCACTCAAGATTGTCATAGGTTGATCTAGGCAGTTCATGGTGACATGCCATGGACAACATGGGTAAAAGAAGATTGATATTTCATCCCTCCTTTTTTGGTTATGTTGTCTAATTAAAACTCTTCAATTATATTTGGTTGTCTTTCCTTTGTAAATATTTTAAAAGTGATTCTTATGAACTGATTCGTATGTAAATTTCTCCTATATTTAATAGGAAAAAAAAATTAATTTGTAGATGAACAGGTGGTGAAATATTGATTAGATGTTGAATAATTAAAGCAATTACTTAAAACTACTTAATTATGAAAATAAAGGGAAATGATGGTTTTGATCTTAGAATATGGTGGAAAGACACAATTTATTAAATAATAAAAATTATTAAATAAATTAAAGAGGAATATTAGTAATTTCATTAGATTAGAGAAATAGGTCATTTTTAGGTGTCTACATTTTGCCCCTCTTTGATACAATGCATTTTAGGCATTGTTTCAAATAATAATTTGATAAAAATAATGCCCCCGTATGCCCCTGTGAGAAAAAGGTGACAACGAGGTAAATGATGCCCCCTTAAGAGATTATTTATACAAGAAAGGCATGACTAATCTCTTGAAAGAAGATGATGAATTCTAGATGAAATGATGCAAGAAAGGAATAATTAGTAAGAAGTAAAGAGTGTTGGTAGGTCATGATGAGTGTTTGATCGTCATTGTTTGCAGTGATTGTTGATAAGAATCATATATTCTTTTAGGAAGGACCCATCCTATAGATGACTAGCGACAAGGTCCGGTTTTAGGGAAGACATGTCTTGTATAATATTGACCAATAGAATGTTAGAATTGATTGATAGAAAGTTAAAATGGTAAAGTATGAGGATGAATGCTTGATTTAAACCCTTAGATTATAGTAAATAGAGATCTTCTAGTTTTAATGACCATGTTCTAATTCCAACTAAATTGAGAAATATCTTTCATCATTGAGCCAATTTTATTATAGAAAAATTGAATATCATCATACATAGATATTAAATATCTAGTCACGACTATCCTTTTGCATTCTAACAGGAACTTTGAACAAACAAGGAATGTGGGCTGATAAATCTAGGCCGTGCATTAAGAGTCAAGGTATGTGTGGTGTATCACAAGTGATTTATCTATTGCAAGCCCTGCAATTAGATACTACATGTGGTTTTGAAGGCTCTTACTACAAACACCCTCCAAAATGCTATTTTAAGATTTTTTAGTCAACATCCCATAGACAACAAACAAGAAAAGATAAGTCATGAACCATCATGGAATCTCTAATCACTTAGGTGGAATCATGGAGATGCATAGGAGCATGACTTGTTAAAATGAAGACATAATCAAACCAACTGGACTCAACAAGTAAGTACTCATACTAATTTATGCGTCTATGTTTTTGTAGTTGTTTGGAAATTGATTTGTTTATGTTTTGCTGATGCTATCAAATGAAGTATAGGGTACCCCATATAAAAATGATTTGTTTGGTTTTGAGTGTTCTCTTCCTTCTCTAAAATAACATGATTGTCTTGACAAAAGACTGTGCTATGGGACTTCATTAATAGATAAGACAGTGTGATCAATCTGACCAAGGACCTGCTGATGAGTTTGAATATTTTGACCTAGTTTTGTTGAAGCTCATATCTGTTGAATGATGTTGTTCAGTGCTTGTTTCGAAATGAAAAGGAACTAAACTGATATCCAAGAGAGATTTATTCCAAATTTTCTTGATTTTACAATTTTTTTGGTTGTCTAATGACAAAAATTTTCAGGACCTTTTTACAAATTTTTTTGGTCCACCACAGGGTTTGTATGTTAAGAATTGAGGTATGTGTGGCATATCACATAAGGGAAGCCCTTATCACAAACACCCTATACATGGTCGTGTTAGAATAAATGAGAGGGGGGATGAATCAGTTAGAATCACTTATTACCCAAATTATCCTACAGTCCCAAATTCCTCCAGATGTATATAAAAACAAATTCAAATTTCTAATTCAACTCGGTGAAAATGTATTCAGTAATCTCAAACTTTAGTCAATAGTGTATACCGAGTATCAATAAATTAATACTGTGATTACCAATTTAGGTCAATACAGTAAAGTGTAAAGTAAAATAACAATCCCTCCCATAACAATCCCTGATCCCCTTGTCGATCATACTGTTTCCTCAATGGCTCTTATTCTGGTTGGTAAGTTCACGGGGACAAGACCTAATATTGAGCTTGTTAGGGAGTTTACCTATCGTAAATGGAAAGTAAAGGGACAAGTAGATATAGAAAAAATGCCAAATGTTTTTTTTTCTTTTTTATTCTCAAATATGGAAGATTTATCAAAGGTGCTATGTGGAGGACCTTGGATGTTTGGAAAATCATCGTTGGCTCTTCAAAAATGGGTTACGAATCTGGATCTAAATGTAGAGATATTTGATACAGTCCCTGTTTGGGTGAGATTACCTAGTCTCCCAATGGAATACTAGCATGAGGATGTTTTTTTGGTCTAGCGAGTGCATTTGGGGAGTTACTTTCAATTTATCCGATGACAGCTGCCAGATCTAGTTTAGTCTATGCCAGAATATGTGTGAACATACACCACAAGAAAGATCTTCCAAAGGTCATTACTATCAACTCCAAAATGGGTAAGTACATCCAATCTTCTGAATATGAATCGTTTCCCTTTGCTTGTTTTTCCTGCAAAAAATTTGGTCATTGGGCTAAACACTACCCGCTTAAAAAATCAAAGGAAAAAGAAGAACAGAAAAGGGAACCTAAAAAAGTTTGGAAATAGAAAAGAAACACCTTTGTAAGTTCTTTAGATAATTCTAATCATGCTCATCAGGAGAATAATATAGAGAAGGTGAATAGTAATGAGTCTGAGGTTAAAAAACTTCCAGCAAACCAAACTAATCTGGATCAACCTAGTAATAAATCAGAAGCAATTGTGCTAATAGAAAACTAAATCACTTTGAATAAATAGAATGGACTTGATCAAGTAATTATCACCGACTCTTGTCAAGAACAGGGTCAACCTAAGTTGAAGGGTTTAGAATATTCTAATAATGCAACCATTCTGATTAGCTCAGAAGAATTACCCCTTTCTACTATTGTGTCTCCCATTCCTCATGAAGGAATTAGTGGGGAAGTTGATCTCATCAGAAATTCTTTAGAAGACAGTGAGGATGAATCTCTATCCCCTGTTGCAGATCTATGGAGAGAAGATAACCTGGAGACAATCTTGCACTCAGAGACAAAAGTGGTCATTGAAGAAGCTCCTTGGTTACAGGTAAAGAACAATAAAAGCTCCATCAAATTTTTACAAAAAAAAGGAGACCAAAACAATAGTACTTCATGTGAATCATCCAAAAAAAAAGAAAATCATAATCTAGGGGGAGCTCAAACCAGAAGACAAATTAAGGCTGATGACGGTACTCCTAAGAGTAAGAAAGGAAGGGAATCACAAAAGAGGAAAAGAGAGCAGGAAGCAAAATAGAATATAGCAGATGGCAAGCAACATACCATCCCTGAAATATGTTCCCCAAGTCTTTAATATGAAATTCATCTCTTGGAATATAAGAGGGCTTAATAGCCTCCACAAACAAGATCTTCTTAGGAAAATGGTTAGAGATAGTAAACTGGATATTCTTCTTATTCAAGAAACTAAAATGACTAAAGAGAAACTGGAAAGAATGCATGTTTCTAAAGATTATGAGAGCCTATGTGGTGATTCAGATGGTGCTTTAGGAGGAATAGGGATTTTCTAGAATAATAAAAATGTTGTGTGCAACTTAATTTGAATAGTGAAAAAAACATTTTATTGGTTAAAATCACTTATCTTAAGGATAACTACTGCTGGAATATGATCAATGTTTATGCCCCTAACACTAGAGGTGGTAGACTAAACTATATGCAAAGACTGAAAGATATCTATATTCTCTTTCAAGAAACTAGCTATATGATTATGGGAGATTTTAACACCCCTCTCAAGAATGAGGAAAAAAAGGGAGGGATTATCTCCCAAATGGATAGTAGATCTGACCTAATAGAATTTATCAATGAGGAAGCTCTGTTAGATATTGATTAGGAGGGCATTGAATATACCTGGTCTAATAGACATACATGGAAAGAATTAATTTAGGTGAAGCTGGATAGAGCCCTCCTAACCAATGACTGGATGGCTAGGTACTTCTACACTCTTTCTGCCGAACTTCATATTGGATCTGACCACTATCCTATATCCTTAAATATTAATCAGATTTAGAGTAGAAAGAATTTTCTGTTTAGATTTGAAAGAATGTGGCTAGCTCATCCTAACTTTAAAAAAAAGATTGAGGAATGGTGGAATTACACAGTTGAAGGGGGAGCAATGTACAGAATGGATAAAAAACTTAACACTATTAAAATCACTTTGAAAATATGGAAGAAGGAAGTGTTTGGGGATATTTTCCTTCAAAAAGGTAAGTTGTAGAATGATATTAAGGAAATTTAGAACAACATCTAGAAAGAGGGTCTCTCAGAGGAAACTAAAACCAAGGAAAACATTCTAATTGTTGATTATCATAATATTATCACCAAGGAGGAGTCTTTCTAGAGATAGAGATCTAGAGTTCTTTGGCTCAAGGAAGGGGACAAAAATACTAGATTTTTCCATATGACAGCTTTGAAACACAAAGCTATTAGCAACATAACTAACCTCTAGCCTAAAGGCAAAACTATTTGGAAGGAAGAGGAAATCATATCTGAAATGGTTAGATATTTCTTTGAGCTTCTTGCTAAGGATAATAATTTGAATAGACCTAATTAGGATAAAATTATTAACGACATCTCTAAGCTAGTAGATGAACCTTCTAACAAAATGCTCCAAGTTATTCCTTCAAATATGGAATTCAGAAATGTTGTTTTCTCTTTCAAAGGAGAAAAATCTCCAAGTCTTGATGGCTTCCCTATGTTGTTCTTCCAAAAATTCTAGGATATTATTAGTCAAGATGTTTAGGCAACTGTAAAATAATTCTTTGGGTCTAAGTGTCTTCTCAGGGAATTAAATGCAACCTTCCTGGTTTTGATTCCTAAGAAACCTGGAGCTAACACTGTGGAAGAATTTAGACCTATCAGCCTGTGCAACTCTCTTTACAAAATTATGTCCAAAGTTATTACCTCCAGACTACTCCAGTTGCTCCCAAATATTATATCCCCTCAGAAAAATGGATTTTTTCCTAGGAGACAAATCCTTGATCCTATCATTGTGGGTCATGAGAATATTCATTCTCTAGATAAGGCTAAAAAATAGGTCTCCATGATGAATCTAAACCTATCTAAGGCTTACGACAGAGTTGACTGGCATTTTCTGTAGATGGTGTTTTCTTCTTTTGGCTTTAACAAGGGGGTCATTAAAATTATCGTGCAACTTGTAACAACTATTTCCTCCTCTGTCATTGTTAATGGGGGATCTTCTCCCTTTTTTAAACCTTCTAGAGGATTAAGACAAGGAGATCCTATCTCTCCTATCCTCTTTGCTATTCTTGCAAAGTGCCTTGGTAGGTATATCCATCAAATGGTGGAAAAGGGAGAAATTAAAGGTATCCAACCATCCTCAGCTAGACTCATTTTCTCTCACAAGCAATTTGTGGATGACACTCTTATCGTGGGAGAGTCAACTATTAAAGAAGCCAGGAATTTGAAGAAAGGACTATCTATCTATACTGAGGCTACTGGTCAGCTAGTAAATTAGACTAAGAGCTCCATATTCTTCATTAATACTCTTGAAATAAGACAAAAGAAAATGTCTACTATTCTTGGTTGCACCATTGGAAAACTCCCCTCTTCTTACTTGGGACTGCCCCTTTGTTCCAATCCTCTGGAAAGTTTCTGGCATACTCTTATTGATAGATACAACAAAACATTTGCTGGATGGAAAGGGGTGCTTCTCAGCAATGCTAGAAAACTCCAACTTCTTAAATCTACCCTCCAGAACCTCCCTGTTAAACTCCCTGTTTATGCAATGATTTTATTTAAAATTCCCCATAAAATTGCTAATGAAATTAAAAAAATTTAGAAAAGATTCCTCTGGTCTGGGGTTGAGGAAAAGAAATGAATGAGCCTTGTGTCATGGGAAAAAGTTTGTAAGCCTAAAAAGATGGGCGGTCTTGGGCTGTGGACTATTTAAAAAGTTAATAAAGCCCTCATGGTTAAATAGCTATGGAGGATTTATGGAGATCAAAAAGAGTGGAATTCTATCATTAAAAGTAAGTATCTCTTTCTTACCAATTCTTTGGAGGACTATATAGGGAAAGACAACAACACTAATGGTTCATTCATCTAGAATAGTATAAAATCTACTAAGGATCTGATTGTGAAAGGAAAAAGATGGAAGCTGGGAGATGGTCACATAATTGATTTTTGGGATGACGAATGGATCCACTTCGTGCCTCTGTCAACCAATCAAGACTGGAAGCAAATTATTGAAAGAAGAAAATAATTCATTGGTGCCAAAGTTACTGATTATTGGTAGGATAGCAACTGGAAGAATCTGGGAGATATTGATGCTAGTCTCATTTCCCTCGAGCATGAGTTGCAGACCGGGCACATAAAAGATAACATTCAGGACTCAGTTGTGTGGAATCCTACTTCTGATGGGAAGTATATTGTGGTCTCTGCTGTTAATATCCTTTTTGAGAGAGAGGAAAGGCCTCCTTGCTCTTTTGTTTGGTATAAAAATCTCATACCTAAAATCAACTTTTTCTATTGGCTCTTAATTCAAAACAAACCGTTGACTCTTGATAACCTCTCTAGGAGGGGAATATACATTGTTAATAGATTTATTCTTTGCTTTTAAAACTCTGAATCCTAAGATCATATCATGCTCCATTCTCCTTTCACTCGTTAAATCTGGGAGATTATATTTAGAAAATGGAATATTTGCTAGTGTTTTCCTTTTGTCTAGAAGGATTTTGTTGCTCAATGAAGTTAGCCGCCTCAGAACTTTATTGATAAATACCTTTGGTTCCTTATACCTCCTCATGTATGTTGGAGAATATGGAAAGAGCGCAACAACAAAAATTTTAGAGACAATCAGGCTTCTCCTAAAGTGGTTGGCAACCAGATTTGTAGGGCGCTGGAAGAAAATTTCTCTTCTTCAATACCTAAGGGTATATTAGGTAAGAACAAAAGTGATAGTAATAATAGTCAAATCAATAAAAGATCACTGGCAAGATGGACCTCGCCCCCTGAAGGTTGGGTTAAAGATAACTTTGATGGGGCAGAAAAGGGCAACCCAAGCATTGCTGGAGGAGGTGGAGTAATAAGAGACCAGAATGGTAATTATATTGGAGCCATTGCTTCTCCTTTGGGAACTCAATCTAACCATAGGGCTGAAGCTATGGAAGCTCTCAACATTATTTTACTGGTAGAGGATCTGGGTTGTGAAAAAGTCTGGCTGGAGGGAGACTCCTTAAATATCATTAATAATATTAGAGGCAAGAATAAAGCTTCTTGGTCTATAGAACATATCATTGCAAATATTATTAATGTGGCTTCAAATTTTACTTCTTTTTTATGTTTCTCATTATTTTTGGGAAATGAATCAAGTGGCTGACTATCTAGCCAACATTGGAGTAAAGAATGATGTCACATGCAAGTGGCATGGGAATGCAAAAATTATTAATGAGGTAGAATTATTACTTAATTATGATAATATTAATCATAAGGTAGGTGAGGTCACTCGCATTAATCATTCTGATTAATGATGATTTGAGTAGGGGCACGATGACGACGTCGCACAAAGTGAAACATCAAATTAATGATGAATTGCTTAAGACACAAGTTTTATGGGATATCAGTAAGTAATCTGTGATTGAAAATATTGGTGTTCATCTTGTGTTGAATACTAGTATGAAACAAAGCAGTGAGAGAATTAAAATTGCAAAACAAGAAGACATGGGTAGAGATTTGAAGAGAGAAGAACCTGCAAAGTGTAAATTGAGGGAAGAAAAAGATGTGTGGAACAAGCTTAAGAAGGGTAATGTTCATAGATATTTGAAGCATCTCCATGGAAATGACAAGGAGGTGATGAAATATTTTGTTAATGGATGGGAGAATGGCACTGTGAACATCTTGGGAAAATCTCTCAAGCTCACTCTGGACCGTATTGTTGAAATAGCGGGCCTTCCGTTGGATGGGAAGCACTTTCTGAAAGAAAAAAAGAAGGCAACAAAGGGTATAAAAAATTCCCTAAGACAGACGCAGAAAGGGAAATGCTTGTGAAGGGGGACCTCGATTATGTTAACCTATCAAATATCAAGCAGATTTGGGCTTTTGTGATCCGGGCTATCATGGATTACTTCACATTGGATGGAAGGTACTCAAAGGTTTACAATTATCATTTTGTTATGGTAAATCATTTCTATCATAAAATCATATTCCCGACCCTGTTCCCAAAAGTATTGTGAATGCTAAGAGGAAAATTCTGGAGGTGTCTAAGGATAAGAGCCCTAGTAAGGAAACTGCTAAAAAAAATTGTAGAGGCCCTGTTAGAGTTGATATATCTCTGTCTATTTATGATAATATTGAGGGAATGAAAACTGATGATGAACATGATTTTGTGTCATCGGAGGATGAGGGTTTTATAGGGAAGTAAAAAAAAATTAAGGACATGAAGAATACCTCCCCCAATGTATCTCTGGGTGGAAAAGATGATTTTGAGGAGACCCAGAATCTGGAGAATAAAACTTTGGATGAAATAATGGAAGAAATTGACAATGTGATTGCCACCCATATTGAAGACCATACTGCTAAAAAGGATGGTGATGATGAACAGAATCAGGAAAATTAGGAGTCTCAGAGGGAGTTGGGGGACATTGAAACCCACAATGATGACTACACTCTCAATAATGAAGGTGGGAAAGACCAGATTCATGACTTTTAGGATTACCAAAAGGAAATAGGGGAAATGGAGACTAACAAAGGCAACATGAAGAACACTGAGGAGGATATTGTCCTTGATAAGGAAACTGAGAAAATTGAGAAAGATAACAATGACAGTGAGAAGCCTGAGTACAACCAGGATAACTTGAAAGGTGACACTAAAGACAAGAATTTCTATAATAAGAGGAGCCTTGAGGTTGATCTTCATGAGAGACACATCAATGTCAAAATGGTGGCTTCTATTTATTTTCTGCAAATGGCCAAAAATAAAGTAGAGAATAGCTACAATATGGATAAGTGGATTCATGACGACATAAAGGAGATCAAAGATAATTATAAGAATCTGGAAAATAGGAATGCGCTGCTAGAGGAAATTTTTGACAAAATGTGCAATGATGCTACCATGTACCAGCATGGGCATAATGTTTTTGATAAGGTAAACAATATGGATACCAAGATCAACACTATGGTTGACAACAAGCTTAGAAACATTAATAACAAGATAAACAACAACAAATCTCTCATCAAAAAGCTTACTGTTGTTAGAAAAATGGGTATGAATAATTCCCTAGATAATCTAAAATCTTTATATACCCTTCTAGATGGAAATGATAGTGACAAGGCAAGGCAGGAGGAAGATAGCCCTCAGGAAGTTCACATTTCTAGCCCAAGATCTAATCGATCCAGCACTAAAAAGAAGGCCCAAGTCCAAACTAAAGATATCAAGAAATTATGGGACTTGATCCAGAGTATGGAGCTACAGATGGTTGAAGTTCAGATGCTGCAGGATCAGTTGGAAGATGTTTAGTGTTTTGGGTTCCTGGAAGTTTTTTTCTATCCGTCTGCTGGAAGCTTTTTGTTATATGTTTTCATATTTTGTAATGTAATTTTTTGTTAAATCTGGGGTTTAGCTCTTTTTTTGTTTTCTGTCACTTAGTGATAGTTCATTTTCTCCTTGTCCTTTGTTGTCTATGTTTTGGTGCTTTGTAAAGGGTTTTAGGGCCCCTTCAAAACCTGTTGTTACCTTAATAAAAAATAATCCACAACATTCATGCACATTGACACAAATTTTTAACATGGAAACCCTACTAAGGGAAAAACCACCTGGGACTGGTAACCCAAAATATTTTCACTTTTTTGAAGTGAGCTTGGTGAAGAGCCAGCCATGTTAAAGGTTATAATGCACACTGTTAAATGTGACTTGGTTAGAGGATTTAAAACTAATAGTTCTCTCTTTACCATGCATTCACTATGGGGACAACAAGAAAACACTCAACATTCATTAGAATGTCATAATAAGTACTTCCACGGTCCTACTCGGTTAAAATATTTATCTATAACAATGGTTAAATTGATATAGTAATGATCTGATTCAAATACAACTCTATTTTTTTTATTCTCATATCTACGCTAAGTACATAATACCTCTAATCAATTTTTTCACTTCAGCTCATCTCATACTTCATACTTTTTGTGCTCGATAATTATCTTTCCTATGTTTTCTCAGTGATGCCTGCAGAAAATGCTCGGTTCTATCTTTAACCATTTTGATTAGTCATGCTTAAAATTTGCATGTTCTCTTCATGTGCGAAGTGTATGATTCATAATGAATCTCTTGTCTCTTATATAGAAATCATGTCTCATTTAATTTCCATCCTTCATATTTTGTCACTTAATCTCCATCGTGTATTTTCCCGCTTAATCCATCTTCAGCAGTTGTGTTAAAAGGACATTTCAATCTTTGTCATCCGATCTTCATTGAATTTTTATAGTCGTTTGATCAAATAACAAACTGTATCTTTTACCTTGAAATCGTCAATTGCAAAATCATCATTCTAGTCAGCCTCAATTTGATTAAATTTCTTGGTCAATAGTTGTGCTGGCAATCCCTTGCTCGGTTATCATTGTGCTCGGTATACACGATGTTTTACTCAATTTTCACTGTCTCTCATTGTTTACAGAACTCTTCATTTATTGACCACGTAAACTTTGTTTGTTCCAAATATTCAATCCATAACAAATATTTTCCACCATAATAATACTCAAATAAGTTGACATCAATGACAATACATTAATTGATAATGTTTATCATCACATCTGCAACTCGGTTGACTATTAACAAATGACTTCAAACATACAATCAGTTGTAGTTCATCAATCTCTCCCTTTGGCATTGATGGAAACACAATATGAAATATGAAAAAAAATTATGTCATACAAAAAATACCAAACTTTTGTTCTACAACTTCAACAATTTTGTAGCTCTCCATAGTTTGAATATATAAAACATATGTCAGCATAAAAACTCACCATGTAGACTCTCCCTGCAGTTTTGAATTTTCTACTCTTGAATCTCTTTGTAGATTAGATATGTCTCTCCCTTTCTCTTTTCTCCCTTTAGTTGATAGATATTTCATTGATTCTTCTCTCCCTTTGACAATAATGCCAAAAAGAAATAACAGCTCGTCAATAGCCAAATAAAATATCTCTAATGTTTGGTGTAGTAGGTACCTTTCAGTGTACTTATATCTCTGTGTCAGTCCAGTGCAACTTTGCATCAACATGATTGATATTCAGATTTCATGTAGGTCTATGCAACCTCCTCATAAGGTTAGTTACCAATAGATAAGGGACGGACCCTTAGTCTACCTCTCAGTAGTCAAATGTATCCTTCGGTAAGGGTTTGGTGAATATGTCTGCCAGTTGTTCTTTTGATTGTACATATTCCAATATCACTTTTTTATCTTGTACTTGTTCCCTTAAGTAGTGATATTTTATAGATATGTGATTTGTCTTTGCATGCATCAAAGGATTCTTTGAAATATTTATAGCACTTGTATTATCACAGTAAATTATCACTAGGTCAGTGATCTCTTCATTCATTCCTTTCAATAGTTGTTTGATCCATGCTATGTTCGAACAATCAGTAGCAGTAACAACATACTCTTCTTCTGCAGTTGACTGACATATGCATCCTTTCTTCTTTATTATCCAAGTAACTAATATTTCTCCAATAAAGAATGCTCCACCAGTAGTGCTCTTCCTATCATCTATGTTCCCAGCCCAATCAGCATTCCGTTAAACTTTCCATTCAAACTTTCCTTTTCTTTTGTACCAAAGTCCAAAATCTTCAGTATTCTTCAAATACCTAAAAATTCTTTTTACAACATTCATATGTAATTCTTTGGATTAGAAAAAAATCTTGCAACTATTCCAACTACATGTACTATGTGAGGTCTTGTGTGTACAACATACATCAATTTACCAATCATAGATCTGTACAAAGTTTTATTTACCTCAAGTGTCTTGTCTTCTTTTGTCATTTTGCATCTTGTCACCATAGGTGTTCCGACTGGTTTTGATTCTTCCATTTTAAATGTCTTCATTACTTCCTTGATTTATTTCTATTGAGTAATATAGATACCTGTAGTCTGTTGTAAAATTTGCAATCCAAGAAAGAAATTGATCTCCCCAAACATTGACATTTCAAATTCTTTCCTCATTTCATCAGCAAATGAAGTGCATAGGTTATCATTACCTCCAAATATAATATCATCAACAAATATTTCAGAAATAAGGGTCTTATCATCACTTCCTCCTTTCAAATAAAAATTGTCATTGTCACTTGTTCTAATAAATCTCATACTTATAAGATAAGAATTTAATCTTTCATGCCATGCTCTCGGTGCTTGTTTCAATCCATATAAAGCTTTGTGTAACTTACATACCATATTTTTCTGATCAAGATCAACAAATCGTTCAAGTTGTTCAATGTATAACTCTTCTTCTAGTATTCCATTCAAAAATGTAGACTTCACATCCATTTGATATATCTTGAATCCTTTATATGCAGTGTATGCAAGTAGTATTCTTACTCCTTCAAGTCTAGCAATGGGTGAAAAAGTTTCTCCATAGTCAATTCCTTCTTCTTGTGCATACCCTTTGTAAACTAATCTTGCTTTATTTATTATTACATCCCCATTCTCATTTAGTTTTTTTTTTAATATCCATTTGGTGTCAATGAAATTTTTATCACTCAGTCTTGGTACTAATGTCCATGTCTTATTTTTCTATATCTGCTCAATTTCGTCATTCATAGAATTAATCCAATCTTCTTTTTCTAATGCATCTCTAACATTCTTAGGCTCAAATTCACAAATTAAACAAGTGTTATCTCTCAACTTACTTCTTTTCATCATGCGTGCTCTTTTATCTCCAATAATCTTATTTTGTGGATGGTGTCTTCTCACATATTTAGCAAGTACAAGTTCAACTCTTTGCTCGTCATTTTCTTCTCTTGTAGGTTCATTTTCTTCTAGTTCATGATCTTGAACTTCAACATTTTCTTGATTCTTGGTCTGTGCTACATGTTGCCTGGTGACATTACCCTGTTGCATGGTAACTTTAGGCATCTACATAGGTATAGTATCAGCTACTATAATCTTTTAGTTCTTTCATGTTGTCCTCATCATTTTTCTTAGCAAATTCATCAACTTTCATAGTTACACTCTCAATGATTTTGTTAGATGTCTTGTTCAAACATTTGTAAGCTTTACTCTTAGTAGAATATCCAAGAAATATTCATTCATCACTTTTTGAATCAAATTTACCATTTCGATCATCTTTCAGAATATAACACCGACTACCAAATATTCTAAAATAGCTCACATTAGGTGTATAACCATACCATAGCTCATAAGGTGTTTTGTTTGAATCTTTATTTAGTTTTACTCAGTTCGCTGTGTAAATAATTGTGCTGACTTATTCTCTCTAGTATGTTTATGCAAAACTATTTTCAATCATCAGTATTCTGGCACAATCAACGATTGATCTATTCCTTCTTTCAGCAATTCTATTATGTTGTGATGTCCTTGGTGTAGAAACCTGTCTTTTGATTCCATACTCATTACAAAAGTTAGTGAACTCATCAGAAATAAATTCACCTCCTCTATAAGATCTCAAACACTTCAATCTCTACCAGATTCTTTTTTGAATTTAGCTTTGTACCATTTAAACATCTTAAATGCTTCATATTTTTCTTTTAGGAACATGACAGTCATCATTCTAGAGTAGTCATCAACAAAAAAATAAAAATATTTTTCCCCATAATAGCTTTGTGTTCTCATTGGTCCACATAGGTCTATATGAACTTACTCCAAAATATCATTAGATGAAAAATCCTTTCTCGTGAAACTAGATTTTGACATCTTTCCCATTTGACAAATTTTGCACATTACATGGTTTGGTTTAGATAAGCTCGGTAAGCCTCTAAATTTTATTTTCATACTAATATTAACCATGTTGTCAAAATTTACATGACAAAGCCTTTTATTCCATAACCATATATCTTCATTCTTCACCAATAAAAAAGTAGTTTCAGCAGTGTCAAGGTAGAATAGGTTATCTTTAGATTGTTCACCAATGTCGATCAACCTTCCAGTTCCATCATAGATTTAAGCTTTTATATTTTCAAATATGACTCGGTGACCTATGTTATTCAACTATGAAACACTCAACAAATTATAGTTATGTCCTTTTACCCAATATTCATTCTCACATATGATTTGATTGTTCAGCATAATTGTACATTTTCCTTTCAGTTAACAAGGTGTATCATTTCCCATTCTAACAAATCCATGATCATAATGTTCAATAAGTTCAAATTTTCCTTTATCTCCAGTCATGTAATGTGTACGGCTACTATCAATAACCAAAATATCATGCTTACTAACTTTACAAATAAGTGTTTTTTCTAAATACCTTTCATCTTCATCTGAATAATATTTCAAAGCTACAAACACTATCTCACTATCTTCATCACTGTTAGAACCACTGTCACTATCTTTATCTTCATAAATGTAACAACCCTTCTTGCTTTCACCTTTGTGATCTCGGTTATCTCTTTTGTCATACTTTCAATTGCTATCATTTCTATCAGCATTCTTTGTATTAGGGCATCTTGCAGCAAAATGGCCAATCTCTTTACAGTTAACACATATCAAAGTTAGTTTACCTTTATATCTTCATTTATCTTTGTGGAATATTCTAACCATTAAAGCTTCAAATTCATCAAGTTCCTTGTCATCACTATAAATATCACTATTATTTCTGATTATGTGTTTGCTACTAGATTTACTAATTTTCAAAGTAGACATAAATGTAGATTCCATAGATGGTACAATATTGTAGTCAAAATTATTTAGCTCAAAATAAATTAGTCTTCCAGCAAGACTATCAACACTAATATAATTTCTAGGTGTAGCTCTCATTTCATGTTTTGCAGAGACTCTTATAGAGTAAATAGGCAATAGAGTTCTAAGAATCTTACTCACAATAGTGTCTTCATCAATATTTCCACTAGATCCTCGAATAGAATTCGCAACTTCCTTAAGTTGGGTACTGTATTGTGTTATGTTCTCTCCTTCCTTCATTCTCATTTCATCAAACTTTCCTCGAAGACTTTCATCTTTGACTCTCAACACATTTACATCTCCTCCATAAACTATTGTAAGTTGGTCCCACATTTTCTTGGCAGTTGTACATGTCTTGATGTCCTCAAATTCTGCACCGATGAGTGAAGAAGAAATCTCCACCATGATAAGATTATGTTCATGTTTCTCTTTGATAGATTAACAACCAAAGGTCTAGTAGGTAGAATGAATTTATTATCTAGATAATTTACAATGTTGTCTCCAATCCCTGATAGGTATAGTCTCATTCTGCTTTTCCATGTTGGGAAGTTATCCTTGTTTAGCTTTGGTGTGTCCCTCTTATACATCTTGTGATCTTTACCTTAAGTCCTTCAATACTTTCTTCTAAGCATTGTATGCTTTGATACCAATTGTTAGAACAATTGAGAGGGGTGAGTGAATCACTTAGAATCAGTTATCTCCCAAACTATCCTACAGTCCCAAATTCCTCCAGATGTATATAAAAATAAATTCAAACATATAATTCAACTCGGCAAAAATGTATTCTATAATCTCAAACTTTAGTCAATAGTGTTTACCAAGTATCCATAAATTAATACTGTGATTACCAATCTAGGTCAATAAAGTAAAGTGTAAATTAAAATAACAATCCACAACATTCATGCACATTGGCACATAGATTTTTAACATGGAAACCCTGCTAAGGGAAAAACCACCTGGGACCGGTAACCCAAAATATTTTCACTCTTCTGAAGTGAGCTCAGTGAAGAGCCAACCTTGTTAAAGGTTATAATGCACACTATTAAATGTGACCTGGTTAGAGGATTTAAAACTAAAAATTCTCTCTTGACCATGCATTCACTATGGGTTCAACAAGAAAATACTCAACATTTATTAGAATTTCATAATAAGGACTTCCAATGTCCTACTCAGTTAAGAGATTTATCTGTAACAATGGTTAAACTGATACAGTAATGATCTGATTCAAATACAACTCTATTTTGTAGATTTTCAGATCTATTCTAAGTACATAATACATCTGATCAATTTTTTCACTTCAATTCATCTCATACTTCATACTTTTTCTGATCAATAATGCTCTTTCCTCTGTTTGCTCTGTGATGTCTCCAGAAAACGCTTAGTTTTGTCTTAAACCAGTTTGATCAGTCATGCATAAAATTCGTATGTGCACTTCAGGTGAGAAGTGTATGATTCATAATGAATCACTTGTCTCTTTTATAGACATCATGTCTCATTTAATTTCCATCCTTCATATTTTCCGCTTAATCTCCATTGTTGATTTTCTCACTTAATCCATCCTCGAGAGTTGTGTTAAAAGCACGTTTCAATCTTTGTCATCCGATTTTCATTGAATTTTCATATTCATTTGATCAAATAAAAAAATTTATCTTTTACCTCAAAATCATCAATTTCCAGCTCAACATTCTATTCGGCCTCAGTTTGATTAAATTTCTCGGTCAATAGTTGTGTCGGGAATCCCTTCCTCAGTTATCACTATGCTCAGTATAAACTATGTTTTACTATATTTTCACTCTCTCTCTATGTATATATAACTCTTCATTTACCGACCACGTAAAATTTGTTTGTTCCAAATCTTCAATCCATAAAAAAATTCCACCATAATAATACTCAAATAAGTTGACATCAATGAAAATACACTAATTGATAATGTTTATCATCACATCTGCAACTCGGTTGACTATCAACTAATGAATTCAAACATGCAATCACTTGTAGTTCATCAGGTTGCCCTAGACAAATATTTTTAATTTTTTTTATTTTTCTTTGAATATTTTAAAAGATTTTCCAATTTTTAGAGATTTTTTCAGAACATTTTTTAGTTTTTATGTATTTTTCAGAAATTTTTACAAATTTTTTAGGATTATTTTCAGTTCTTAATTCATCATGACATTGGGTGCCCACAGTCTGGATAGAGTGGGTATTTTATTGTGAAATGGCCATGGTGGACAAACTTTGTACTGAATATGAGACCATGAGATACAGATAAATCTGACAAACTTCTATCCATGACATGTTTTATTCTGGAACATGGGTGAAATGATAAGTCATACCAGGTTGGAGTCATGATAGATGGTAGAGAAACGATCTCTACGCATGGTGCCAGATTGCCTGATTTTTACCATGGTACTTTCCCAAGGCGCCACTGAAGTGGTTTTCACCATAGGACAAATTTATTTCTCTTGTATTTCTATTTTTTCATTACCAAAGATGCTTGATTGTCAGGTTTTCACCAAGATAACCATTTTTGTTTTTCTTTTTAAGTATTTTGATTTTTTGCCTTTTTGAAATGGGTGTACTCTAACAGTTATTAACAGTGCTTATGTAGATGCAAGTTGTTGATGGGATCTAATAGTGGCTCACCCTCTAATGTAGATATCTGATATGCTCCATACCCATAGACTAATGTAATGATGTAAGGACCCAACTAGTTTGGTTCAAACTTTCCTGTCTTTCTTCTTTCTGTCTGATTTTTCTAATGTTCCATTAGGACTAGATCATCAACTTCACAATCTGTGGGGATGACCTTTTTGTTGTAGCTTCTTCTGATATTTTTTTGATATGCTTGAAGATGTGTCAGTTCCTTTTGTCTCTTTTTATCAAGCATCTCTAGCTCTTATAGTCGAGATACTCTATATTCCCCATTTGAAATGATGTGCTTGAGGGATACACGCAACAATGGGAGTTCAACCTCTATTGGCAAGATGGCTTCGGTATTCTATACTAGTGAATATGGAGTGGAACCTATGGGAGTGTGGAAACTAGTGTGGTATTCCCATAAGGTAGGGTTGAGTATTCTCGACCAGCTTCATTAACCATCTTTTTTGGAATTTTAAAAAGGGTTTTTTTGTAGGCTTAGCCTAACCATTTCCTTAGGGAAATTAGAGTGAAGAATAGCTATGGGGGATATGGAATTTTCTACAAATCTCGTCTACTTGCCTATTTTTCAAGGGGGGAATGATCTATAATAATGGTTTGTGGAACACTGTACCAACTTATGATATAGTTCAAGATAAACTTGGAAATCTGTTTTCCAGCGGTGTAGGTCATTCAAATTTCTTCAACCCACTTTTTGAAGCTCAGTGGCTATTATTATGTACTTATGACCATTAGAGGATAAGGGATGAATCTTTCCAACTAGGTCAAACCCCCATTGCACAAAGGGTGATGGTGATGTGAGTGGCTACAACTTATCAGAAGGTGCATGGATGAGGTTACCATCTATCTAACACTTTCTGCATTTTTGTACATATAGGAAAGAAATTGTTTGCATTGTAGGCTAATAATATTCAATTCTTAAAATCTTCTTAGCTAATGTCAAGCCACTATAATGAGCATCACAAATTCCCTCGTGTACTTCTAATATCATCATTTGTGATTCTTCCAAGTTGAGACATCTAAGGAGTATTCCATCTAGAATACGACGGTAAAGGGTATTGGCTATGATAGTGTATCGGGAGGCTTTCCTTATCAAGGACTTCTTTTGGTTCGAGGATAGGTCAATGGGGATTGTTTGGCTAGTTAGATAGGCATATATATCTTGGCACCTAGGAGAATTGGGACCAACAATCTCACACACAACATTAGACTTGTGTACTTCAAAGGCATAGACCGTGAGATGTTCAACCATGAATTCATAATGTGTTGCATCTGATGGCATTTCGAGCAAAGATGGTACAGTAGCCATAGCATTTAATGATTTATTATTTATCCTTTGTAAATTCTCAAATGATATCATTTCAAAATGTTTCTTTATGTCTTCTTCCAAGGCTTTATAAGGAATGATTTTTTCATCCTTTGTGTTGTAGGTTGCATTAACTTGGTTGATAATCAGGTGAGAGTCTCCAAATACTTGTAATTGTTGGATCTTCCATCGGACAACTTTCTTGAGACCTGTGATCAGTGCGTCATATTTGGCTATATTGTTGGTGTAATCAAATCTCACCCTCTATGATCTCGCAATGGATTCTCCTTGTGGGAGTGATAAATACCATGCCAATGTTTGGTCTCTTTTGTATGTGAGATCCATCAAAGTATAGTTTCCACTATTTCTGCTCCTCCAGAGAAAATATGCTTTCATCTAGGAACTCTATCAACATTGGATGGCTAGAAGGTAAGGGCACATATGCCAATTGGTCAACAATGACTTGACCCTTTATTTATTTTCTATCCATGTAATCAATGGTGAACTTACTGAGTGTCATGACCCATTTGGCAAGGCACCATGTTAATATAGCTTTACTCAAAAGATATTTCAATGGATCAATCTTTTATATTAGGATTATCTTGTGACTTAACATGAAATATCTAAGTTTTTGGGAAGAAAAAACTAAATCCAAGCATGCTCGTTCAATTGCAGTGTAGTTTAGTGCATATGCCACAAGTGTGCGACTGATATAGTAGATGTCTCTTTCCTTGCCTTCGGTGTCATTCTATGCCAATAATGCCCGTAATGAGTGATCTATAGATGATATTTATAAAAATAAGGGCTGATCTGGAATAGGTTCTAATAAGACTGGTGCTAAGAGTAGAAAGTCCTTCAACACTTGAAATGTTTCTTGGCAATTTTTGGTCCATGTGAATTTGACATCTTTATGTAGCAATTACTGGAACATATGACATTTGTCAGCTAGTTGTGAGATGTAGAATACTCATGTTCTTTAGTGTTGTTAGTGGAGGCGTATTAATGATGGCTTGAACCTTTTCAAAATCAATCTCTATTCCTCTATGGGAAACAATGAATCCTAACGAATTTCTTGATCTGACACCAAAGACACATTTCTTTGGATTTAACCTTACATTATACTCCTAGAGTCTGTCAAAAACTAGCTCTAATATTGATAGAGGGGGATTTCTCTCTAGGGATTTTGCCAATAGATCATCAATGTAGTCTTCCATGGTGATATGCATCATATCATGAAAGATAGTTGTCATTGCTCTCTGATATGTTGCTCCATCATTTTTTATACTAGAGGGAATGACACACCAACAGTAAGTACACCAGGCACAAGTGAAATTCATTTTATGTTGATCTTTAGGTGCAATATTTATCTAGTTGTATCTGGAGAAACCATCCATGAGTGACAACACCTGATATCTTGAAGTGAGATCAACTATCATGTCTATGTTTGGCAATGGAAAGTCATCTTTTGGGCAAGACAAATTTAGATCTCAGAAGTTAGTAAAAATTCTTATGACTCCACATGATTTTGACATAGGTACGACATTAGAGATCCAATCTGCATAGTCAATAGGTCTAAAAAATCCTACATCTAGTAGTTTCTTCAATTCATCTTTGACCAATAGAGAAATCTTTGGATGTATTTTTTGGAGCTTCTGCTTGTATGAATTTGCCCCTAACTTTAGTGGTAGATGGTGTAGCACTAATTCTACATCTAATCTAGGAATTTCATGGTATGACAAGGGAAATTTTATTTTCCTATATCTAAAGAATTGAATTAATTATTCTCTTTCTTCTGGTGTTAATGATTCTTCCAGGTCGATCAGTCTTTGTGTTTCTTCACTGTCAATGTTGATTTTTGTTGTTTTCTCTACTAGTAAAGGTGACTTTTCTTCTGTAAGGGTAATTATATCAATCTCTCCATCCTCGGGTGCCTCGGTGAGGTTTTCATCCTTAGATATGTCTTTTATTTTACTATTTTGGAGCTAGAAGGTATATTTAGGTATTCACCTAATAACCTTATATTTTCTCTTTCAATTTTACGACTAGAGGCTTAATATATCTCCCCAAAGTATGTTATTCTCTCCAATTCATTTCTAAAAGCTGCCTTGTGGTCACCCATAGGTATGCCTTGTCTTATTCTGAAGTATTGATAAATAGCTTCATCATTCTAAAAAATGTCTATGGTTGATGGATTTTGTTGGTCCCAATATATAAGTTCAGAGTAAACCAAATTTATGTTGTCTTTGGTTTGGAAGGATTAAATTGGGAGTTTAGTAAAGGTATTGGCATAGGAATCAGATACTAACTCATGAGTTTTAGAGGAGGACAAGGATGAAGGTTAAAAGAGGGCCCAAAAATTCTCAATTCATACTCGGTGATTTGTGAGCCTATCTTGTAAAGATAGTTGGGAAATGACAGTGTTAAGGTGTAAGGTATTGGTGGTATGTGGGGAATCCCATTCATATTCATGGGATTATGTGTTGGAATGGAGTTTCTGAAATTTCTCAATTTCATTATAAACACAAGCGTTAATATCAGATGGTAACTGTTATACACTCAATTTGCACCTCTGATCTCAAGCTCTCTTGGTCTTGATAATCCAGTATAACAAGGGAATCATCTCCAGGTTGTGGGACCTATGCTAACTAAGATGAGACCTCCAGATTCTAGGCTGGTTCCTCTTGG
>MU228491.1:16540-40171 GCA_018584345.1 Thuja plicata | reverse complement strand
TCATAAACTTTGATCCCGTAAGAGATAATACAAACAAGGAAGCATAGGGATATGAAGGATTATCACAAAGTTCTTCCAACAGCTTGCATGATCAATGAGAAAATTACAGAATGTAAAAGCTAGAGGGCAGAAAGAATGCCTCAGATGGCTCCTAGAAAGAATCAATTCTCCTTACAAAATTTCAAAATCTTCTGAGCCCTAAGGCTCTCAAAAACTCTTTTATACATCTACTGCACACAGGCAGGAGTCTCAAAACCTAACTAGGGTTACAAATTTACAAAGTACTAATTGACCCTAGGACAAAATCTAATTTGGCCATAAATGTGCACCAAGTGAATCGATCAGATCAGACCACCTCTTGCACACATCCCTGTACTTGACTACGCCATGTGAACAAGCAACCTGGAAAGAATGAGCTATACTCTGCAGCTAGTCCCATGTCATGAATGCTCACCAACTAATCACAGTCTCCCAGGATGAGAAGTGACCCCTGACGGCCGCTGCTCCATCTTTCATCAATGAGTCCTCGACCATGACCATACCTTTCGGCCAACTGCAACTGAGAGAAATAACTTCGTGATTGGACTCTGTATCTCTTTTCTCTACAAATCTAATCAGAGATTAGATTGTTGTGCATAATTATCTGTGATTAGGATACTTTGATACCTTGGAAATCCCCTTGCAACTGAGAAAAACATCTTTCCTCCGCAACTGAGACATCCTGGGCTCTGACGACCTCATCTGCATCATCATCACACAGTCGGAGGCCATGCCTTCTTTCTTCTGGATTCAGAGCGACTAGGCGACGAGCTCTTTTATACATTACATTTTTTGTGATCGCACACTCGCGAGCAGCCTTCACTCTGTTTTTACTTTCTGTGCGAGTAGGGGATGACACCTTTTCTTCTTCGGTCGTAGACCCGCAGACAGATTTCCTTTTGTTCTTATTGCTCAGCGAGTGAGCGACGAGTGTCTGTCTCTTAGTCTCCTAGTCGCACTATGCTCTCCTTTGATCTTTATGGATCGGCGACCACGTGACTACACACCTTCTTCCTTCAATCGCACAGTTGCAGCCTGATCTTTCATTAATCTCATTATCCGGCGACTGCGCGATGGGCCCCGCTTTCTGCGCATCGCAAGGTCGCGAGCAGCATTCTGCCCGCCTTTATCCATCGGCGACTGAGCGATGACCTGCCCTCTTTGCTCATCGTATACTTGCGACTTATATCATCTCTGTCTTTCCTTCTCGGCGAGTGCGCGATGACATTATCCTTCAGCCCATCGCACACCCGCAACCTCGAAACCTGTCATGAAATAGACATTGCAACCACGTGATACATCCTTTACAATGACTCATCGCCCACTCATGGGCTTTAAAGATCTTAACTTTGACTGATCGCGATTGCGCAATGGTCACTTACTGCCGCTCGTCGCCAACTCGGGGAAGGATCAGACTTATGCAGGAATAGATCGCGATTGCGTGACGACTGCGATTGGCAGCTCATCGCGTAGTCGCGCAACTTAATGATTTGAACATAACTTCACCGCGATTGTGCGATGAGACAAGAGTAAGACTTTTGAAAATGGGATAGCCATTTTTGGGCGGGAAACACAGACAAGGGCCAAATTTCTTAGGAATGGAAAATTTGGGTAACATTTTGGCGACTTCTGCGGGATGCTTGCCTGCTAAGCATAAAGAAAAGCTGCCTTGATGCATTCATTGGGTATGGAGTTATCTCAGAACACAAAACTTTGACAGCGGCAAAAATGTGCGCGTACACTTCTTGAAAAGCAAGGAAACTATGCTAGAAAGCAGGGAAAGGAGAAACAGGGAACTATTTACAAGAGAACAAAACTTACAGAGGGGAACTGATCTCAAAGCAGGGCTTCAAATGGAAACCATTTACTGAAATTGGCAGAGCATCCCCATCAAGAGTTGAAAGCTGGAAGGAATTAGATCCTCTGCACTCTGTTATGACAAATGGTCCATCCCAGAATGAATCAAACTTTGTATGTCTGCCAGGTCTGGATCTGAACTCATCCCATTTGAGAACCACATCCCCAACCTTGAAGTTCCTTTCCCTGGCTCTTTTGTCAAAGCTGTTCTTAGTCTGATTCTGATGGAATTCCATGTCTCTCATAGACTTGTTTTTGATTTCTTCCAATTCCATCAACTGAGCATATCTGATCTGTAAGGGATCCTCCTCATCAAACATGGCATATTGAGTTGCTAAATCCAGTGCTGGTAACTCTGTTGAGATGGAAAGCTTAGCCTCTCTGCCATACACTAACATGTATGGAGAATTACCAATGATCTTCTTTGGGGTAATTTTGTCTAACCACAGGGCAGACTTGAGTTTTGTATGCCAATCCCTTTGATTGTCCTGAAGAGTCTTCTTAATTAACCTGATCAGGTTCTTATTTGTAGACTCTGCCAAACCATTACCATGGGGATAGTAATTTGAGCTGGTATTTAGATAAATGCCATTCCTAACTGCCCACTCTAAAATTTTAAGACTTGTGAATGCCAGTGCATTATCTGAAATAATTGAGTCAGGAGTGCCAAACCTATGAATTAAGTCATCATAAAAGTTCAAGATAGCACTCTCATTGGCCTCTTTTAGGGCCACTGCCTCTGTCCATCTAGTGAAATAATCTATTGCAGTGATTATCCACTTGTGTCCTGCACTAGATGGAGGGTTGATTATGCCTATGAAATCTATGCCCCACCTCATGAAAGGTTGGTCAACTTTGATTGGTTGAAGGGGCATAGTAGAAAGTTTTTCTTTTCCTGTAAAAAGAGCACATTTGATGCATCTTCTAACATAATCATGACTATCCTTAAAGATAGATGGCCAATAGTACCCGGCCCTCATGATCTTGTAAGCAGTAGTCCTAGGAGAAAAATGGCCACCAGCTGGTCCATCATGGAATTCAAACAGGACATCTGCTATCTTCTCTGAACCTATGCATCTCAAAAGAACACCATTGTGTTCTTTTCTAAAAAGGACATTATCAATCAGCACAAAAGGGATAGATTGTAACCTGTAATATCTTCTTTTTGTTGAGTCCAGCCCTGCAGGGCATTGTCCTGTCTTTAAATAATTAATCATATTAGGTAACCAACTTGTTGCCTTGGCTTGATCTTCTTTAGAATACACCACCAGAGATGTATCCAGTGAATCATATTTCTTTACATCCTCACCCCCTGCCAAATGTTCACAAAGACCTCTACCTCTAACCAGCTTGGTAGTCTGAATATCAACATCATATTCCATCACCTTGGTGATCCAGCCAGCTCTCTTCTCATTCAGATCTTTGGAAATAAAAAATTCTTTGACACTAGGGTGAGTAACCATCAAATGTACCTTGCCGTGAGTCAATAGGTATCTGAACTTTTTTAGACTCTTTACTACAGCAAGAACATGCTTTTCTACAAAAGAGTACCTGTGCTCATACTCTTCTAAACCTTTGCTAAAGAAAGCAACATGTTGCTCCAATCCTTCTGAATTTTCTTGTGTCAACATTGCAGAGATGGCATCATGGCCTCCATAAGCATAAAGGATAAAATCCTTTTCAAATTTTGGATTCAACAGGGCAGGAGCCTCTGTTAATGCTTCTTTAATTGCCTAGAAATTGGCCTTTCCTTCTTTGGTCCAATTGAAAACATAACCTTTCTTTAACATAGCTGTCAAAGGCTTGAGTAACTCTGCAATGTTAGGCAAGAACCTCCTAACAAAGTTAATCTTTCCTATGAAAGATTGGAGACCTTTCTTGTGATGTGGCAATGGCAGCTCCAAGATGGCTGCAATCCTTTCAGGATCCACTGTAATTCCTTCTTTGGATACTACATATCCCAACAGCTTTCCCTCGTGGACTGCAAACACACATTTCTTGGGATTAAGAGATATCCCAAATTCTCTGCACTTTTCAAAAATCTGCCTCAAATGGCTCATGTGATCTGCAGCATGCTTTGAGTAGACAGTTATGTCATCTAAGTAGACCAACACAAACTTGTACATGATACCTCTAAAGGCCATGTCCATTGCTTTTTGAAACGTGGCACCTGCATTTGACAAACCAAAGGGCATCTTTTGATAAGCCATGGTTCCCCACTTGGTTTTAAATGCAATTTTATATTGATCCTCCTCTTTTTCTAGGATTTGATTGTATCCAGAAAAGCCATCCAGCAATGAGAATCTCTCGGATCCAGAGACACATTGTAGGATTTGTTCCATGGAGGGTAGTGGATGGCGATATTTTAATGAGGCTCTGTTTAAATCCCTGAAATCAACACACAACCTTATCTCCCCATTTTTCTTTCTGACAGGAACGAGGTTGGAAACCCAACTGGTATGCTTAATGGGATAGATGATACCACTCTCTATTAGTTTAAGCACCTCTTTATGCATGAGCGGTTCGAGCTTGGGATTAACAGGCCTTTGCTTTTGCCTTACTGGTTTAGCATTAGGCTCCAATTCAATTGTATGCTGAGAAAGGCCGGGATCAAAACCTCTGAGATCCTCGTATTGCCAGGCAAAGACATCACTAAATTCTTTGAATAACTTGGTATAAGCCTGCTTTTCTGCATCAGTATTTATCTTTCCAAATTGTATGCTCCTACCTGGTTCCAACTCCAATTCAGCACTATGTTCTTGTTGGACTACCAGGCCAGCCTTACTTTTCTTGACTTCATCATCCTTGTTGAAGACAGTCTCTAAGGTAACCAGACCTTTAGGCATCTTTTTAGATTTCAATTGTAACACTTGGTCACCATAGTTCTGGGATAACCTTTCTTGATTGTGCCTTGAAAAGACATCTTCTTCAAACAAGAACTGCAAGATCTATTCATCATTGTCAAACACTTGCCAATTAATGTTATTATCAGGAATTGAAGGTCTGACAATAATCTTGATGTGTTGTTGGTTTGCCTCTTTTGCAATGTTATTGGGAATGTCAAACTGAGACCCTCTAGATCTCTGGTTAGAGATCTTCCTCTGCTTCTGTGATGAAAGGCAAAAGGTCTCCTTTGTGATGATTTAGGAGGTGTAGACTGAACTCTCCTTACAGGGGACTCCCTGTGAGTTGATCTACCTTTGTGACTTCTCTTTAAGGGCAGCTCCAAAAATTCAGTGGGCTTAGAGCCCCTAGTTGCAATATTTTTCATATACCTTAAACAAGGCTAGCCTGAAACTTTGAAACCAGTGGAGTCGCCAAATATACTTGTTAGAAAAACTTCTTAAAAGTTTGTATTATGTGACCTTCATATTAGAGATAACATGATATTCTCTAATGAACTTCTTATACGTCCCACCGGGCGTGCCAGAAATGTTATACACTAAATTTGCGCCTCTGATCTCAAGCTCTCTTGGTCTTGATAATCCAGTATAACAAGGGAATCATATCCAGGTTGTGGGACCTATGCTAGCTGAGATGAGACCTCCAGATTCTAGGCTGGTTCCTCTTGGATAATCACCTTAATTTGCTTCTTAAACAGGAAAGTAAAACTTTTGAGGGAAAGGGATAGAAGGATTGCATGAAAGGGAAATAACTAAAAGAAAACTACCTACTAGGTGATGCACCAAAATTAGGGTTTGGATCTCAGTATAGATGAATGGAACTAATGGAAGAACCAGGTCAGATAAGTCACAACTCACTAGATAGGCTTGCATAAGTATTTCATAGGAAGGTCTGAACAAAAGACTCGACCTATGACCTACAAACAAACATCCTTCTCTGCAACCAGGTGTAGGAATGAGACAAGACTGCTAGGGGCTGAAGTATACCCACAAAACATCTAAATCATATCAAACACAATAACACACAGACTTAAAGAAAATGAGAGGAACTAGGAACCCCAATGTCCATTAACAACATTCATAAACTTTGATCCCGTAAGAGATAATACAAACAAGGAAGCATAGGGATATGAAGGATTATCACAAAGTGCTTCCAACAGCTTGCATGATCAATGAGAAAATTACAGAATGTGAAAGCCAGAGGGAAGAAAGAATGCCTCAGATGGCTCCTAGAAAGAATCAATTCTCCTTACAAAATGTCAAAATCTTCTGAGCCCTAAGGCTCTCAAAAACTCTTTTATACATCTACTGCACACAGGCAGGAGTCTCAAAACCTAACTAGGGTTACGAATTTACAAAGTACTAATTAACCCTAGGACAAAATCTAATCTGGCCATAAATGTGCACCAAGTGAATCGATCAGATCAGACCACCTCTTGCACACATCCCTGTACTTGACTACGCCATGTGAACAAGCAACCTAGAAAGAATAAGCTATACTCTGCAGCTAGTCCCCTGTCATGAATACTCACCAACTGATCACAGTCTCCCAGGATGAGAAGTGACCCCTGACGGCCGCCGCTCCATCTTTCATCAATGAGTCCTCGACCATGACCATACCTTTCGGCCAACTGCAACTGAGAGCAATAACTTCATGATTGGACTCTGTATCTCTTTTCTCTACAAATCTAATCAGAGATTAGATTGTTGTGCATAATTATCTGTGATTAGGATACTTTAATACCTTGGAAATCCCCCTATAACTGAGCAAAACATCTTTCCTCTGCAACTGAGACATCCTGGGCTCTGACGACCTCATCTGCATCATCGTCGCATAGTCGGAGGCCATACCTTCTTTCTTCTGGATTCAGAGCGATTAGGCGACAAGCTCTTTTATTCATTAAATTTTCTGTGATCGCACACTCGCGAGCAGCCTTCACTCTGTTATTACTTTCTGTGCGAGTAGGCGACGACACCTTTTCTTCTTCGGTCGCAGACCCGCAGACAGATTTCCTTTTGTCCTTATTGCTCAATGAGTGAGCGACGAGTGTCTGTCTCTTAGTCTCCTAGTCGCACTCTGCTCTCCTTTGATCTTTATGGATCGGCGACCGCGTGACTACACACCTTCTTCCTTCAATCGCACAGTCACAGCCTGATCTTTCATTAATCTCATTATCCGGTGACTGCGCGATGGGCCCCACTTTCTTCTCAACGTAAGATCGTGAGCAGCATTCTACCCGCCTTTATCCATCGGCGACTGAGCGATGACCTTCCCTCTTTTCTCATCATATACTCGCGACTTATATCATCTCTATCTTTCCTTCTCGGCGAGTGCGCGATGACATTATCCTTCAGCCCATCGCACACCTGCAACCTCAAAACCTGTCATGAAATAGACATTGCGACCGCGCGATACATCCTTTACAACGAATCATCGCCCACTCGCGGGCTTTAAAGATCTTGACTTCGACTGATCACAATTGCGTGATGGTCACTTACTGCTGCTCCTCGCGAACTTGGGGAAGGATCGGACTTATGCAGGAATAGATCACGATTGCGCGACGACTGTGATTGGCAGCTCGTCGCGTAGTCGCACAACTTAATGATTTGAACATAACTTCACCATGATTGTGCGATGAGACAAGAGTAAGAATTTTGAAAAGGGGATAGCCATTTTTGGGCGGGAAACACAGACAAGGGCCAAATTGCTTAGGAATGGAAAATTTGGGTAACAGTAACAAGATATTCAAAATGCCTTCTGACGGTGGTCTATAACCTAGGTGGTGATGTTTTATGTTTTGGGTGGGTGCAATTGGCTCAATAATTCCTTTTTACTTCTTGCCTAATCCAGAGCATCCATTATACCCTTTCTTTTTGAAAATGGTGTACCCTCATATATATTCATGTTATGCAATGTTGACATCAGGGGGTTCTTGATATGTATACAACCAGGAAGATAAGTTGTCTTATATGACTTCTTCGTGAATGTTTCTACATCTTATAAACATTGTTGGTGGATAGACAAGTGTTAGCTTTTTCTTCCTTTAGAGAGGGAGTTTAGGCTTTCCATATGTATAGGGTGACATTGGTAGCTTTCCCACATAGAATAATTCTTCATATGATTATTCTCCACATCCATTTTCTTTGAATTGGATTTTTAGATCTGATGTAGGTAGTTCAGGTTATTTTTCTATGTTTGTACATTCTATGTGTTGAGATGAAGAGGTCATATATGCTTCTTGATTGTTAGGTACTTGATTGGAAGTAGGTCCTCTCATATTTGTACATCACAAAAAGGATCTCTATCACCAGGAACTGTGATTTCAACTCCATCACGAGGAAGTTTCAAACATTTATGATAAGTAGATGGTACCTCTTGCATAGAATGGATCTATGATTGTCCCAATAACATGTTGTAACCAAGCTCTAGGTCTAGGACTTGGAAGGTAGTGTCTTGTGTTGTTGGACCTAGTCTGATTGGATGACTAATGACACCTTAGGAAGGTCTTTATTCATCATCATATGCTCTAATTATGATCTTCTTGGTAACATCTACACAACTGTCAGAGTAGCCCAGTTCTTTTACCAATTTTAGGGTACAAATATTTAGACCTTCTCCGTCGTCTATCAAGACTTGTCTGATTTTTATGGAGGTTGAAAAAGAGTTTAAGATGTAAGGGATCATTTTGATAAATTTTATGGATAGGAATATCTTTCTTAGTGAAGGCAACATGATGTTGTGTGGTCATATTTCCTACCATGGCTTGAAATTCATCGACCTCTATATCTTTCAAAATACAGGCTTCCTGCAGGGTTGTATCTAATGCTTCTTTGTGATTGGGCGATATGCAAAGTAGTTCATAGATGGAGATTTGTGTTGAGGTCTTCTTTAGATGATATAATAAGTTATATTGACCTTATGGTGGGCTAGATGATTTATTTGGTATAACATCCTTTGGCGGGGCTCCTTGTAGTGTAATTTTTGAATGATAGGTAGTAACAACACAACAGGTATCTGGACCTCTGATGGTGATGGTGTTTTTGGTCAGATTAGGATTAGGTTTGGAGTAGGTTAAGTTTTCTTTATTTTCATGTCAAAAAGTGGATACCTTACCTTTACCATGATCTATCAGTGGCTTTGTGAAGATTTTGTGATCTTGATTGGTGGTGTGTGTTTTTTATAACTTCTATCTCACCGCAATCGATGAAATCATGGATAATATGCTTCAGTTGCATGCAATTGGTTTTCTTGTGTCCCTTAGTTCTATGGTAATCATAGTAATAATTTTTGTTCCACCATGTAGGTTTACCGTCACCCTCATAATGTCTAATTTTGGGTAGGGTGACTGAATGAGATTGTAGTAGTTTCTCAAGAGGTTCTGCAAGAGGCGTAAAGTCTCGAGGAGGAGTGATGTGCTTTCTTGCAGGACTTTGCTGGTAGGTCTGATTAATTTCTTGGTTCATTGTGTCATTTTTTCTAACCCTTTGGGTAGTTTTTAATGATTGGGTTTGTTAAGAAGGTGTTGGTGGTGCTTGTATGTACATGACTGGTTGGACCATCTTAGCATCAACAACGCTATCGTTTGTCACATTTGTTTTAGAGTAGTACTTAGATTTGTCATAAGGTGTTGAGTTACCATTCTCTTTCTTGGTGGATCCCTTTAGGGTGAGGGATATTTTTTATTTTATTCCTTGTTTGGCTATCTCTTCAAAGGTTTCAATTCATTAGGAGTTTAATTCACACATCATGTACAATGTAAATTTTTTATGAACATATGGATCTTCTCTTATAGAGGTACGTGGAAAGACACCTTTGAGGCAACATTTCTCCATCTTTGTAAGAATGACAAAAAAATTTCATTGCTCTTTTTCTTAGTAGTGCAGATATCCATTAATGTTACTTCCATGATAATGTTATGTGAATAGTTAGATATGAATTTCTCAGCTAGTTTGTTCCAAGGTCATATCCCGGTAGGAAGTATGGAAAACCACTGCATGGATGACCAACTGAGACTACGTGGGAAAAATATCAGTAGGTAAGTGTCATCATAGGCCACCTCTATGTAAGCTATGAATAATTCCCGTATATGGTCTCAGGGATCGCCCTTTTCCTTGTATTTGTAAAATTTTGGCATCTAAAAATCGCATGGAAAAGCTGGCATGTGTAATGTCCTATCACATGGGTAAGGAATAAGATTAGCAATAGTGTAGGACCTCTTGGGATTTCATAGTTGCAAGTTAATGACCTCTTGTTGGAGAAGATGGAGCTATTGGGAAAAGGCTTGAGTGGTCTTCAGTGTAGATGGCACTGCGTTAGGATCAAAGAAATTATTCCCACTATTATACGATAGTGTCTAGCTATCTGAGGGCCCATAACCTGTGTTAGTGTATATTGTCGGTACATGTGATGGGATACACTGAGGTGGTGGAGTATATTGTGGCTGCAGCATATGTAAAAGATACTGAGTTTGTGGAATGTGTGAAGGTTGTTGATGTGGTGGGATATATGAAAGTTGTTGAGCCACTGAGGTGGTGGAATATATGAAGGTTTTTGCTAAGGTGGTGGGATAACATTTTTTTCTTAGATGGTGGGATATATGAATGTTACTGCTAAGGTGGTAGGATGAATGGCGATTTTTGCTGAGGAGGTGGGATGTATGAAGGTTGTTGCTAAGGTGGTGGGACATATGAATCTTGACTGCCATGATTGGGGGATTGATTGACATGTCAGCAAAAAAATTGGAGAGACGACTTGAATAGACTAGTGAGTTAACATATGGTATGGATGAGTTAACTGATTGCATGGATTAGAAGACTGGATTGACTGGAGACTTAACTAATTGTTGGGGGGAATTAACAATGTGGATTGAATAGTTAGGAGAGAGAATTATGGAGGAAGGAATTGTGATTGAGAAGATAACTCAAAGTGAGTGTGATAGGAATTTAGGAGGATAATTATGATTGAAATAAATAATAAATTATTTATTTGCACACGTGGGGATATTTTATAAATAAATAACTACTTACTTATTTATGAAGGGGATAATTAGTTTAATTAAATAAATATAATTTATTAAAGCATGAGAGGGGAATATTTAGTTTAATTAAATAAATATCATTTATTTAATCATGAGATAGAATTTGATGTAATTATTACATAAATATATTAATTAGTGAAGGAGGAACATTAATTAAATTTAATTATTTAATTAATTATAAGGAGACATGGATTAATTAAATAATTTTTAATTATTTAATTATTTTATAGACGAATAGGTGATGAAATATTGATTGGACATTGAATAATTAAAGTAATTAATTAAAACTACATAATTATGAAATTAAAGGGAAATGATGATTTTGACCTTAGAATATGCTAGAAAGACACAATTTATTAAATAATAAAGATTATTAAATTACTTAAAGAGGAGTATTAGTAATGTCATTGTATTAGAGCAATAGGTCATTTTTAGGTGTCTACACATATAGGCTCATAGGAAAAATAAGAAAAGTCTTGTTCTTCATGAGGGTTTGTTGTTGATTTTTGAACATCTTAAATATTTAACCTCTCTTTCTATAGCTGCCCCAAAATCCTCCTACGAGCCTAGTTCTGAGGATGGGGAATCTGGGAGTTACTATTCTGGTGAGGATGATTTGGATACTGAGGAGGAAGATTTCGATTCGACTATGCAAAAGAAGAATAAGAGGGTTCAAAAGTCCAAGAAGATCATAAATAACTCTCATATTTCTGCAATCAAGTCTGCTTATATGGTGTCCACCCATAGTATGCCTAGTAAATCAGTAGCTTCCATGGATACAGTTGGGAGACCCCCTTTTCTGAAGGATCTCAATGTGGATTTTCATTTCCTAAACCTTTAGAGGAAAAGCCTTGATTGCGTGCTTGCAAAGAATGAAATGTTGTTGCTAATAATTTTAGAATGCATGAGTGGATTTTTCACAAGCTCAAAGATATCAATATCAAGCTTAGGGTGATTAGTACCAAACAAGATAACTACAATGTTGAGTAGTGGAGTTTTGATGAAGGGAAGTCTATAATTTATTCCGTGCAAAAGACCATTAACATTATGAATGATCTTAAGAAGGATTTTGATAATAGGATTATGAAGCTAGAAGATAAAATTAAAAAAAAATGTTTATGATAGGAGACTTAAACACTTGGAAGATAAGTTCCAAATATTAATGAGAATCTCATCTCCCTTATCAGTTATAGCCACAGAGTGATAAAGAATTATGTTGAGAGTCTCAATACAATGGTTGGTAAAATTGAAATATTTTACTGAGAAGGGGTTGTGGTTGATGTTGAAATGTCTAATATGATGTAGGAGGAGAACACTTGCCCCTCTAAATGGACCATAGCTAACTTGAAAAATAAAGCTAACAATTCTCAAGAGAATCGAGACCTAAAAAAGATTGCCCTCAATATGCTTCAACTAGAGATAAAGGAAACAAAGGCTCTTAATAATATAAAGAAATTTTTTGGTCTTATCTGGTAACTAGTTTTTTGATGACTTTTTTTGGTCTTAGCATTGCTAGTATTTTTTCTGCATTATCTTTTGAGCAGCATTTTGTAAATAGGATTTTGGGTCCCTTCAAAACTTGCTTGTTCCTTAATAGAAAACTTAGTGAAAAAATATAATCTTCATTTATTTTTCACATCAAAATTGATAGAGCTAAGAACCTTTAAACATGTTATGAAAAATCATTGCATTGAAATTCAACAGATATTAGATAAGTGCAAGAAGTTGGGTCCCAATTTGGAGAAAGTCTTGTGGACTTGAAGAATGCTGCTAGAAATGGGCACCCCTTTTGAAAAAAAAGGGCGCCCGATTTAGGCTCTGACTCTCAATCCAAAAATTCAAAAAATGGGTGCCTATTTTTTTTCGAAATGGGTACCCGTTTCTTTTTCTTTCTTTTTTAAAATTATGCCTAGAAACTCATTTTACACACCAATTTATTATATTTAAGAAACGGGTATGTATTTTTAAACGTGTACCTATTTTTTAAAAGCTGAATTCTCAAGCCACCATTTACATTGGATCTCGGTTCAGGACGGGCTTGGTGGGACCAAGCCTATAATTGGACCCCCAAAATAATGGCTAAAGCACTGAAATACCAGATTTCTTCCTTGTTGTAATTTTTTTAGGGAATTCCTAATCAAATTTTTTGATGAAATGAAAACCCATTAGAGTTCTTACTGTCCATATGTGAAAATAAAAATTTCATAGTGATATGATCAATTTTTTTTATTTTTGCAATATTTATTATTCAAAAGTGGTGCCTAAAATTAAAATAGTAAGGCTCACTAAAACTTTAATAACTTTTTTGTTTTTACATTTTTTTTGAAAATGAATAATATGAAATCAATCCGCATAGAATTTTCTTCAAGATAAAAAATAATTTTAATAAATGTCAAATTTTCATCAAATTATGGTGGTCACACACCAGAGGTTTCAAAAATATACTTTACAACCAATTAAAAATTAATAATAATAAAAATATTCAATTAAAAAAGAAAAAAATATGCTCATCGATATTTGATGTCTTAGGCATCTTTTCCCAAAAGGATTCACAAAAATTCATTTATTTGGATCAAAATATGGTGGTCGTACACGTGTGGTATGGTCCTAAAACAAGAATTCTGAAAAAGTAGTTTTTTAACATGCCTACTAAAAAGCATTTTTTACCATGTGGGTATTGAAATAAATTACATATTTGAAAACTAGACTCTGAGAAGTACATTTTATAAAAGTGAATTTTTTTATATTCGCTCTCTAAGTGCCTTAAATTTTGACATCAATTGACAGAAAATTTGTTGAAAAATAGAGAAAACACTTCCATGTTTTGCCAAAAAGTGGGACTCAACTTCTTGTAGCCACCCTATTAATATAAGTAAAACTATTATTTATTATGTAGTCACTGAATCAAATGCTTAAGTTGGTTTAGGGTGTCTTTTATTTCCCTAAGTTTCGGTGACCCCATAAAATTTAATACTACCTAGATAGATGGATTTTATTTACGTTATCATTATTCTCAAAATCCACCTTCAATTTATTTCTTTTAATTGAATAAAAATTTTCATAACCATTATCGTTATTTAAGATTCATTCTTATATCAAGGATTTTTATAAATTGAAATACCATCTCATTTATTCCTTGATAATATCATATCATTTTATTCAACAAATGTGGTGGTGTGTTATCTATGGATGCACAAAAATTTGAAAAGTTTCTTTCAATTCACTCATTCATGTTATCATATTATATAGATTATGCTAATAATCATATGGATAGTGATAATGACTTATCCTTGAATAAATATTCTTGTTATGATACATCTAATGAACAAAAAGATGCATGTTTAGTTGATGTTCATATTATTTATCTTCTCTTTATATGATGTTCATATGCCTATGATGATAATTGTTCTCATGAACTCATGATAGCCCCATGTGTGTTATTAATTCTTCATTATTTCATCATTGAATAATTGATATAATTTCTTCTACAACTATTAATAGAAAATCGATAATGGATGCACTTAATATTCATGAAGATACAAATTTGCATGTTAGGTGTTTATTATCTTGAAGCTATGAACAATTACATGGAGATAGTTTCATAAGTTACATACATTTAGAGATAGCTTAATTCATAGAAATTTTTTATTTTCTTTATTTTTCATGTTTATTTTATATATAATCCATTCCATTTTTATGTTTGTGTTCCCATAGTATTTATACTCTTTCAACCTCTTACATGGTTTTTCCTTAGTGTTAGAAAACAAAGGTGAATAAAAATAATAGATTCTTAAAGGTACAATTCATGGATTTATAAGTGTTAACCAATGGATTTTAAATCAACAATAACAAGGAAAACATAAACCATATACTAAACACATAACATCATATTTACGTGGAGAAACCCTTCCACAAAAAAAGACTCCAACACATAGAGAGTTTTGATCTATATTACCTTCAAAATAGAGATTACATACAATCATCCATTTCTTCTTCTATCTTTCACCCTTCAACACTTATAAATAGATTTTTCAGCCAAGTGATATAAAGTGCAATAAAAGTGTTCTTTATTAATCTAGTCTTAGTCAAGAGTTCATTAGAGGATGTATATTGTAAATCAAGTTGATAAACATAGTGAGAAAATATAACCTTTATATATTCTCACTTCAAAATTTATAGAGCTAAGCATCTTTAAACTCATTCAAAAATATGATTGTGTTCAAATTCAACTCTATTAATATAGTAATCACCTAAAATTGGTCTAGTAAACTAAGAGCCCTTAATTTTGATTGATTGGCCTAAAATCCTAATCAAAGGCATTTAAATACTAGGCATACTTATATGAGAAAATTCAATCAACCATGCTTGCATAAATAATCAATCATTAACTATATCTCAAATCCTTTCATCAAGGCTATTAAAATGTTAAATCAAATAATTTAATTAAAATTCCTAAATTTTAATTAAGTGAACCCATTCAACACATATGTGTGCATCTATTTCTAATTAAAAAAGGAATTAAAAAGAGGAAATTCTTATTTCGTCTCATCCACAACAAAACAAACACAACTTTGACCAATCAATGACTAATCATGTGGATTAAGCTCACATGGATTAAGGGAGAAAGAATCTCAACCTATCACCAAGTTTGAATCTTAACCGTTCATTCTCATGAGATTCCTATAAAATCAAGCCTCTCAAGCTCATTTCATCATCCACAATTTAATAGTAACATTATAATACTAAATTTCATCTTGGGCTTATTGTGCATTGTAGGAATCTTAATTTGCATAGTATTTCCATTCTTAGATTACTTGCATCTCATTTAGCATAATGGATCATAACCCTTAGTTGCCTTCTTATCTTAGATTTTTCATTCTCTATCTTAGTTTGCATTATTCTAGCAAGATTTTGGAGTAAAGAATGTAATCATTTCATCATACTCACTCTGAATCTTCCATTTTGAAGCAGTCTAGTTACTGGTCTACATGTTGAATCTGAGAGCAAAATAATATAGACCATACTCGCTTCATCTAGGAAGCAATTAGTCTATTTCTAATGGGTCTACTTTGTTATTTTGATTGATTATCAGGCTATTAACCTATGGATGTAAGGATTTATTTAAGTGTTTGTGCTACAAGTTCTAACCACTTTTCACACACACATTTCTGGTGCCCACCATGGGGTTGAAACTCAAATTTTAGCCTCATTTTGGTTTATTTTCCAAAATTTATGAAGCTCCATATAATATCATATGAAATGATGTATATTATTGTACGACATTGTGGTGAAACTGGTTTATCATTTTGTGCTATGTAAATGCTTGTATGATATTATGGTTTGTTGATTTTTATCATTTTATGCAGTGAGAATTATCATATGATAGAATATCTTTAGGGTTTAATTGTTTCACTTGGCAAATGTTGTATGACCATATGGTGAAATAGGCTATCTTTGTTTTATCGTACTAGAATCAAAGAGCAATTTTTAGGGTTTTATTGACTTTCTTTTTGGTTTCTAACTACTAATCTTGTCTTGTTGGCTTTCTGGCTGATCTATTTGGTAGCCTAACTAGTGATTGCAGGTTGATTTGAAGAAGATTTCAGTTTTCAAGGGCCACTATCATCCAGGTCTCTCTCTAATTGGACAATTTTCCACTGACACAACTGTGTTTTTCAACACCCCAAAACCAAATAGTATTTATTAACACTATCATTTGATGCATCAGTGTTTTTTAACACGCATCAGATGAACTATGGGCATACATATGCAAAAAATATGAACAAGCAACGATCAACATCACAATGGTGTTTCTCAACACCATCAACACAAAAGAAAAAAAAATTATGAAGTTATGATTGATCATGTCCATTGTGTAACTCATGATATCTTTGGATTAGAGAAACAAGTGAAGACATTGAATTTTACTTGTGTGTTGTTTGTTATCATTGATTTTTTAGTATTATGTCTTCTTGTAAAATCAAATATGTCTAACAAATAAGAGAAACAAGGATTATCATCATAATAATTTTTCTTTGACTAGTGCTTATGGTGTGGTTCCAATGATCCAGTAAGGTCAAATAGACTAAGTTCTTGTAGTAAGAGCCTCCATTTCATATGGTACGTCACAAATATCCCAACTTATTTTATTTGGACACTAAGGTGAGATCAGAACTATCTCCTTGTCTGTTAATCTATTTGTTCATGCAAAGGAACACTCATGTTCATCTCATCTCTAAATGCCTCAATGCTGGAATACTCTTGAAATATTAACTAGAAACGATGCTCAGGTCATCTAGACCCTAATGTCTTGATGATTGCACCTATTTTCCACATTTTATCTAGTGACAGTCATATTCATATCCTCATGGTTGCAATGGCACCAATGAGGGTTAAATTGAATTCATGGTCCTAGAATGCTCAATGATGATCAAATATCGCTAAAAATCAAAGTGACCTGCATTGTAGCTTGCATTCATCCTAGGTTTTCATTTAGTTTTGGCATTGTAACATTGTTAGAGTTAGGCCATCCCAAAACAAGAAATATCAGGAGATGAACATCATTCATTGCCTCAGCGGTCAACTACAGACACCATCCTTGAATCAATCAAATTGAACTAAGAACATTAGCTACAAGAAATGTTAGTGGCATACATCATCAGATCATATAAAAGGGGCTTGTTGTGCTAATATTTCATTTCACCCAAACATAAACATTGAAGAAAGAGACCGATATTGATCATGTTACCATGGCATCAAAGAGAAAAGAGAACATCGGTAAATTCATGTACAACATAATGCTAAAATGAAAATATATCCATAGTGAATATTACATCCAACAACATAAGAAAGAGAGGAAATGAAGATATCCATCAGTATAGCATGAAATAAAGTACAATTATCCATGATGAAAGAAAAGATTCTTTAAACATTCAGATACATCACAAATTTAGAAGCAAAGAGATCATAAAACAAAGACATTGCATGAAAGCACAAAAGCGGTAGAATGAAGTATCTCGTATATCATCAAAATGTACGGAAGGTCTGAGTACAATCAGTAAATCGATATTAGAAGATTAGTACCAGTATCAACAATGTCATAAGAAAAATATACATCCTGTATGTCAAATATATTGTGTATACATCAAAATGAGTGTCAAGGTCAAAAATAGGACAAGAATGTAGTAATAATCTCTCACTCCCATCCTCAAAACCATCACAGGGAGGACACGGGACCTCTTCTATTAGGGGTGGAGGAATATCTCCCTCTAATCTGGTAGAAAATTGAGAATATGTAGGTGCCCTATTCACCTCAAGCATGGCTCCAATGTACAAGGCATAATAATACGTAGCCCTCACTCCCTGGAAGGTTGCAACATGCTGAACCTAGTTTATGGTCATTATCATCTGTTGAATGTGTTGATTGCTCTCTGTGATCATATAGTCTTGCTCATCTATCTAATCATGTGTTATTGCAAGCTCTATCTCTAGTGTTGGACACACACTTTCAAAGATCTAAGTGTTTCTCTCTTAGGTACCTCTATAGGGTGCATCATCTAAAGGAACATCTCCAATAGGCTCCTCTCCTCTAGCCTCAATAGAAGGGCCAGGTCTATCTCTATGAGGTGGGTGGCCCCTATTAACTCATCATTGTACCATCTTCTCTCCCTCCTCCTCCTTGGCAACATCCTCCATGGAACCAACAGAGCCTAAAGCATCACCCTCGTTGCACCTACGTTGTTGTCTAATGGCAGCTCAACTCACGATAGATCCTGAAGAACCAACCTTTCCTTTGGAATTTCCTCTAGGAGGTGTCTCATCATCAATGTTTGGAGCTCGCTTGACCAGATCCATAAAATGAGGAACAAGATGGGCTTCTATACGCAACCCATAGGCTGGGGTGATGCTGACATCTGTGATATTAGTAAGGTACTCCCACCTTGTAGGCTACAGGTCACGAACCTCCTATACTAACATAGCATATGATAATCTAGGGCCTAATCCTTGACTCTCCTCATCAGCATAGCGGGCATAAGAAACTCATTAGAAGTATCCTTCTGCCAGCCAAATTGTCTCCATATCCTAGTGATGGAAAATCTCTCTACAACAGGGGTAGATCTATCGATAAGAAGCTGAAACATGAATGAAAGCTCCCTGCGAGTATTAGACCATCTCTATATGCCTAATTTGAGCATCCTAAATCCATTTTCAGGAGCAAAATAAAAAAAATGATATCAAATTTCAAGTCAAACATCCCAGTCAAAGTTTTGAATCAAACACAAGTGACCGTTGATGCAATCAAGCTTCTGACCGCAAAATCGGCCATGAATCAATTCAAATTCAATCCCACCTAAGCCAAACTGAAATGATCAAACCATGATCCAATGAAATCCAACCTAGTCAAATATTGGTTAAAATTGATCAAAATGATCTCAAACAAGCTCAAAACTTAATCACAATCATATGCAATCTCTTCAGAATCAAATCAAATCGATCTGACATCATTCCTAGTTAAAATACAAAACTTTATGTCAATCAAACCAACCAAAATACATGCAATACTTCACCAAAAATTTTGATTTCACTCCTGAGGGGGAAAGATAAATACACCATCAAGATGATAATTGAACTTAATCATCAAATCAAGCAAGACCTCGTCACTAGGGGAACCTCAACTTCATCATAATCCATATCAATTTGTGATTATTTTATCTTTCTCTGCACGAGTGATTTCATCAATTCACATCAAATTGCTTGGTTAGAGGTCTAATCTAATTCAAACCAGTCGAATCTCTAGGGGCATATTCATTTCATCAAACCAAATCAATCCGATATTGTCTTTATCAGGTAATTGACTTCATCAGGACCCATATCAAGTTAATTACCCCAATCAGTCTCTTAACACTAATCAGTTTCATTGCACTTCATCAAGTTGGATATTCCTTCAAACCAAATTTGTGGTTTAAGATTTTTTTTGACATTGATCAATTTCATCACTTCACATTAAACAGGTTAGTTTTCATCATCATTGGATAGGTGTTCAATTTAATCCCTTCTCATCAAGTTGAGCATTCTAGTTCCTTTATATCGATCTTCATTCAATCAAGCTTGAAGTCAATATCATTGGTCTTCGTCGAATCAAGTTTAGAACTGATGTCCTTGAATCTTCTATCGGTCTTTGTTCAATCAATCTCAGAGTTGGTATCATCAATCTTCATTCGATCAAGTTTGAAATCAGCTCTCAATTAAGAATAGTTTCATCACTTCACATCAAATTGTTTGACGCTTTGACATCATAAGTTCTTTGAATCCATGCACTGATCGCACATCGATTAAAAGAGGGGAAAATGTAATCACCTAAAATTGGTGCAGTAAAATAAGAGCCCATAATTTTGATTAATTGGCCTAAAAACCTAATCAAAGGCATTTGAATACTAGTCCTAATTATGTGATCAAATTCAATCAACCATGCTTACATAATTAATCAATATTTTAATCAATTATCAACTAAATCTCAAATCCTAACATCAAGGCTATTAAAATATTAAATCAAGTCATTAAATTAAAACTCCTAACACTTTTAATTAAGTGAACCCATTCAACACATGTGTCTGCATCAATTTCTAATTAAAAATAGGAAATTTCTATTTTGTCTCATCCACAACCAAACAAACACAACTTTCACCAATCAATGACTAATCATGTGGATTAAGCTCATATGAATTAAGGGAGAAAGAATCTAAATGTCTCACTACGTTTGAAAATTAATCATTCATTCTCATGAGATTCCTATAAAATCAAGCCTCTCAAGCTCATTTCGTCATCCACAATTTAATAATAACATCATAATGCTAAATAGGGTTTATTGCAGTGTGTTGTAGGAATCTTAATTTGCATAGTATTTCATTTCTTAGATTACTTTCATCTCATTTATCGTAATGGATCATAAATCTTAGTTGCCTTATTAGGTTAGATTTGTCATTCTCTATCTTAGTTTGCATTACTCTAGCAAGATTTTGGAGTAAAGAATGCAATCATTGCATCATACTCACAATGAATCTTCCATTTTGAGGTAGTCTAGTCACTGGTCTACATGTTGAATCTTAGAGAAAAATAAAATGGACCACACTCGCTTCATCTAGGAAGAAATAAGTCGGTTTATAATGGGCTTGCTTTGTTATTTTGATTGATTATAAGGCTATTAACCCATGGATGTAAGGATTTATTGAAGTGTTTGTGCTACAAGTTCTAACCACTTTTCACACACACAAATATAACTAAAATTATTATTTATTATATAATCACTTAATAAAATATTTAAATTGGTTTAGAGATTACTTCATTTCCTTAGATTTTGGTGACTCCATTAAATAGAACACTATCAATGGATTTTCTTTAGGTTATCATTATTTATGATTTTCATAACCATTTTCATTATTTAAGATTATTTATTATATCAATAATCTTAATATATTTTTATATTTATTTATTTATTGATGATATCATATCATTTTATAACAAATGTGGTGGTGTGTGTTCTATCAATGCACAAATTTTGAAAATTTTCTTTCAATTCACTCATTCATGTGATCATAGTAGATAGATTGTACTCAAGATCATGTGTATAATGATAATGGCTTACCCTTGAGTAACTCTTCCTTTCATTATATATTTATGAAGACAAAGGTGCATGTTTAGTTGGTTATATTATTTTTCTTCTCTTTACATGATGTGTATGTGCCTATGATGATTATTGTTCTCATGAACTGATGATAGCCCCATCTGCGTTATTGATGCTTCATTATTTCATATCATAGAATAATTAATATTATTTCTTATACAATCGTTAATAGAAAATTGATGGTGGAGGCACTTATTCTTCATGAAGATGTAAATTTATAAACTAGACATTTGTTATCTTAAAACTATAAACACTTAGATAAGATGGCTTCATAAGTTACATTTAAAGATAGCTTAATTCTTTAAAAAAATTTGAATTTTTTCATATTTATCTTATTCCATCCCTTGCATATTTATGCCCTTACATTGGTTACTTCAATTGAACCCTTACCCTAGGTTGTGTTTCTATAGTGCTTCTACTCTTTCTACCTCTTATGGTCATTTCTTAATGTTAAGAAATAAAAGGTTAACCTGAAAATGATAGAAGATTAAATATACTATAAATATAATTTATATGTGTTAGTCAATGGATTTTAAGTGAACAATAATGAAATGAAAACTTGGAACAAAATACTAAACACGTAACACATAACACCATGTTTACATAGAGAAACTCTTTTAGCAAAAAATTCCACCTAGAAGAAAGACTTGATTTTTATTATCTTCAAGATAGATACTATATATAATCATCCTTTTATCATCTTTTATATTCAACACTTCAGTACTTATAAATAAATTTTTTCACTCTTAACAATTACACAATCATACTACCACCTTAAGGCCTATTTATACAACATTTTCACCTCCCAAAGGGGCCAACCAAGTTAGTTATTAAATCCCAATGCCTCCATGGATAAATCCAAGAATTTGTGCATAGGATAAAGTAGGTTGCAACCAATTTACTCATCTACTTGATGTAGACACTTAGTTGTTAATAATTTAAGAATAACTTGGTGGCTATTGTTTATAATCACAAGTAGCTTTGTCTTTAGTAATACCTTCCCAAAAATGAAAACAACCTCAAAAAACCCTCTTAGGAAGATGAATGCCCATAACAAATTTACCCTCCAAGATTTACTCTTAGTAAATAGGAAATCACTTTTGATAATTTAAATTAGTTATCAACTCACGATAAAAATTTAATCATCATAAGTTAGTAAAACATTTTTTTCCTGACAAGAAAACTCTGTGGTAAAAAATATTTATTGTTGATGGTGAACCGCTTGTCTTGTATGAATGATTTATAAAAATATTAGGAGATATTAAATAATAGGAATACATAAGTCAAATAAGTACTAGAACATGGACCATGGCCTCCTTACACCATGTAAACTTTCTTATATGATTATACATTTACTAAGTGAATCCACAACATTTTGTTGAGTGTCAATCTTCTTCAGCTATATCATTCCATTAGTAATCTTATCATGAATTAAATGATACTTTCCATCCATGTGTTTAGTTTGTGCATGATACATAGGATTCTTGGGGTAGGATCCCATGGGGGGCGAGAGGCGGGCCTTAAGATTTCTATTTTTAAGGAAAATGTCTCGTGAAGAAAAAGATTGGTGCATGATTGTTTGGAATCTTTTCCTAAAAAATAGAAAATAGTTATCTACCACTTGTCAACCATATAAGTTTAGATTTTTGTTAAAAATAATTTTGGAGAGAAAATAAAATTTTTAACATATTTTTTTTTATCATTGCACTGATTAAAGAAGACAAAGATACATATTCATGAGACTACTAACTTCAAGCTTAAACTATTAAGCTAGAGTAGTCTACAAAATTCATGGGACTGTAAGCCTTACAATATTCCTATAAAATCTCAATTATATATGGCCCTAATTTTTAGGAAACCCCCTTCAATGAGACCCTAGTCTTATCCAAACAAATTTCACTCTAATTATCACAACCAATCAAAATAGTCTGCAATCGAAAACAATGCATGTATACACAATCTTTGTAACTAAATTGTCTCCTTACATACATAGGTAGGTACCATTTACTCTTCTTTGATAGTTGATAAGTAACTATAAGCTACATCTTACTCATCTAACTTGTTGCTTCTCCAATCAAAATAACCAAACTCACTAGTAGACCTTCCATTTTTC
>MU228490.1:256025-268817 GCA_018584345.1 Thuja plicata | reverse complement strand
CCTTCCATCCACCTAATGTCCTTTTATTTCTGCAGCCTTCCTAGCTTAGCTTTTTGTTGAAGTCAATGCCAAGATACTTATACTCCGCAACTTCTTCAAGAACACTGCCACCAAAATAAAACTCATGTTGATGTTGTTTTTTATTATTAGAAAAAACCATGACTTTAGTCTTGTTGATTTGACAATCGAAATGATAAAATAAATGTTCTTGCAAACCACTGGTAGGTAGATTTGACAATCAAAATGAGATGATTTGACAATCAAAATGAGATCGTCTTCATAAAAGAGAACCCTTATTACAAATTCACCCAAATGAATACCCTCACTATTTTGCATGTTTAACGACTCTTCAAATTTATAGAAAAAGTATATAAGCCCAAAAAAAAAAAAAAAAAAAAAAAGAGAAAAGAAGGAGTGAAAACGATGAAAATCGGACGGTGTGAACAACACAACGGAAAAAGACAGTTGACGACAGAAAAACGGCGGGGGAAAATCCAACGGTGATCAATGTTCCAATCGTCTTTAACTCTTTTTCCACTATTGCTGGCGGAAATCAGTCCCGTTATTTCATAGAAGGGAACGCTTTCTATGGATCGTTGTTCTCTCCCTGCAAAACCCTAGGTTTCTGAATTAGGGGTTTATGGCCAGGACGTCCTATCTATGAAAGCTTGCAGTTGTTAGTGCAAATGCACCTAGCAGCCAAAATTATCACAACTTCCTCATCCAATTTGCAGGAAGAAGAAGCTCAGAAATCATATCGTGCAAGTAGATTTCACAACAGAAGTCTGTTAGGGATGAAATTTTAATACATAAATTCTTTCGAGAATTTTCTTCCCATTAATAATAGTTTATCTAGGTGTGAAATGGATTTGCTAGGAGACTCTGATGGTGAGGAGAAGGATGTCGGGGAGATTAAGGTAAACAAGGCTTATGCTCAGAGATTTGCTCACAATAAGCAGCGGGAGGCGCTTCACAGATTGCAGGAGCTGAAAAAGAAGGGCTTAGGTGGCGATTCCGACGAGGAAGATTCGTCTGAAGAAGAGGAAGAAGACGAAGATGGGTACATTCCAGAAAAGACAGAGCTGCAGTTTTATGAAACCTTAACCAGGGTGAAAAGGAAAGATCCGTCAATTTATAAGAAAGATGTAAAACTTTACGATGATGATGATGACGACGACGAAGAAGAGATTGACGAGAAGAGAAAGGACGCAGGCAAGAAGAAAAAGGCATTGTATTTGAAAGATGTTATGGCTCAGCATTTGCTTGAGAATGGGCCTGAATTTGACGATGATAAACAAACCATAAAAACAGTCAAAAATGGGGGTTCAAAGAGCTATGCTGAAGAGCAAGACGAGCTTAAGAGGGCTTTTTTAATGGGTGTCGAGGATAGTGATGATGATAGCGATGATGGAGGTTTGCTAACAGTGAAGAAAAAGAGTGCAGATGAGATTAAGCGCGAAAAGCAGGAGGAAGAGGAGGCTGTTAAGGAGGCAGAGCAGCGGGCCAAGGATGCAGATATTGCGCGTCGGTTGGATGAGTATTTTGGCAAGGATGATGATTTGGATGATAATGACAAGTTTTTGAAGAGCTATTTGTTGAATAAAGGGTGGATTGAGCGGGAGGAGACGGGGAGTTTAGGGTATGGGGATGTGGGGATTTCGGAGGATGAGGAGGAACTGGAGAAGCAGGATAGGTTTGAGACAGACTATAATTTTAGGTTTGAGGAAGGAGCAGGTGATCAGGTGCTGGGACATGCCAGGTTTACGGAGGGGTCAGTGAGGAAGAAGCCAAATTCAAGGAAGCAGCAGAGAGAGAAGAAGAAGGAGAGGTTGCTGCAAACTGAATTTGAGAGGAAGGAAGAATTGAAACATCTCAAGAATATCAAAAAGAAGGAGATCATGGAGAAGCTTGAGAAGATCAGACAGGTTGCTGGGGTAAAGGATGATGAGGGTAATATGTTGGATGAAAGGGACCTCGACGAGGACTTCGATCCGGATGAATATGATATGAAGATGAGAGAAGCTTTTGGAGACGAGTACTATGGTGCTCAAGATGTAGATGAGAACTTTGAGGGCTATGATGAATTGGATGTGGAGAAACCAGATTTTGAGGCAGAAGATGAACTTTTGGGTCTTCCCAAAGGATGGGATGGAAGGGAATCTAAGCAGGGTTTTGCTGCAGTAAGGGAAAATGTCAATAAACATAAGAAATTGAATCCTGAAGATCCAGTTGATGAAAGTTCTCATTTGAATTCAGACAAGGGCAAGATGGAGGCAGCAATTGATAGTGGTGAAGATGAAGACGTCAGAGAAGAAGATGAAGAAGAAGAGGAGGAAGAAGAAGAGGAAGAGGAAGAAGAAGAACATGTTGATAATGTTGAGAATAATGCAGGGACTGAAACAGAGGAAGCTTCTAGAACTAAGAAAAGGCACAAAGGCAGGGTTTCACTCAGAGAGAAACTATTATTGGACAAGCAGCTTGAAGAATATTATAAGTTGGATTATGAGGACATGATAGGCGATCTTCCTACTCGTTTTAAGTATAGGGGAGTTCCACTAAATACCTACGGTTTAAGCACTGAAGAGATTTTAATGACAGATGATAAGGAATTGAACCAGTATGTTTCACTTAAGAAGTTAGCTCCTTATAGGAGTGAAGAATGGAAGCCTCCAATGCACAATAGATTCAGTCAAAAGAAGAGGAAAAAAACAGCTTTGCATGATGGTCAATCCAGATTTGCAAAGGGGATGAAAAAGTTTAGCAGGGAAAGTAAAGGTGAGCGTAATCATGGTCGACGTTTGAATGGTCAGGATAATAATCATTCAGAAGAGAGAATTAATGAAGTGGAAAGCAAATCCAAAAAGAAGAGGCGGCGCCAAAAGAAAGCTCCTGTTATTCCTCGATCTAGGCTTCTAGCATATGGAAAGGGGCCTATCCGAAGCAAAATGTCATGAAACAACGTTTATCTATTGTTACATACAAGTAAGCTACAATTGTATTGAATGGGTTTGAATTTTGAAATGAGATAATAATAATATCTCCTTCAAATTTTATTTTATTTTATTGATTAATTTTTTCAATGAAGAGATGCAGAGATCGTTTGTTAGCATAGGGAATTCTAATTGTCATTTGATTTGCACTCATCTAAATTTTCTTGTTACTGTGCTTTTAAATTTTCTTGTCAGTGTGCTTTAATTATCTTTTTCAATGTAATCATGGAGAGACTGACAACCAGTGCAAGAATACTAGTCAGAAATTATCTGTGCTCATGTATTAATACAACTATATCGAAATGGAGGAAGGTTTGATTTCCTCAGTATTGTGACGTTCTATTTGCAATATAAGTACAAATGGAGCAAGGCATTGAGGTTCCTCCTGAAGTCCATACATACATCTTTTGATAAACTCTGAGGCTAAATCGTCCAAAAAATGCGTCAATAGTTGCTTGCAAAGATAACTTTGCACTTCAACTGATATGATGCAAGTAGGAAGTTATCAAACCACAGTGGATAATTATATTCTTATGTAGAGTGATTTTGGAACTACACAATTCTCGAGAGTTCTCTAAGGTAAGTAAGTTTTGATTAAGAATCTCTCCTCTTCTTGATATTTTGTAAACACGGGAAGGAGTAATTTGTATTTTGATCTGGTAATGTCCTCAATTTCAATGCCAAGAACTAAACTCTTAAGTTGATTAGTCTGGCCTTTCCCATAATATCTTAGCATATATTCTTTTGGTCCCATTTTAGTAACACTTGTATTTAAATTGGATTAAATTTTGTAGCTTATAGTATGCCACTTTATGTAGCCATTGCATAGAAAAATGGACTTTATTTGGTAATATGGTTCATTCTTAGAAATGCATCCACAAAATCTGTGCTTCTGTTATTGTTTTCTTGGTTTGTTTTATTAATTTGGTTTTCCTAGTGCTTATAAGGACATGCAGAAAGACTCCTAAGTTTCAGTGAGATCATTAGTTTCCTCCTAACTGTTTGGTGAAAACCTGCAATTTGATTGCCCCCTTTCTTACATTTGGGACAACTCTAGCTTAAAATCACAACACACAAATGAAACATTCTAGATAGAAAAGTCCTGCTGATAGGTTCTCAGCAACTAAAACAAAATCCTACACATGTAATACTGAAACATATAAGTGGTTCAAAATAACTTTGGAGGTTCTTTAGATTAAAAGAAATGGTTGATGCCAATCTTCAAGTCTACAGAACTGAATCATTTGGCACCACATAGATCATGTTACTTCCTTATGTCTGCTCACCACGTCATTGATACAGCAGGTACAGTTGGCAGTGTGCCTAAACTAACTCGGTTTCCTACTCTAGGCTTACTAATTCTGTTCGAACTTGTGACATGCTCTGAAATGAGGATAATCCTGAACACATATCCTATTATGTAGATGGCTTATCACTGCCCAATATATCTCTAATGATACATGAGTTTTTAAATGATGGTTTCCTCCCAAGCACTCTCTCGTGGAGGTGCCCAACATTCTGTGCTTTTCTGAAATCTATGCCGCTTTCATAGTAGCTAGGTATCCATCTTGTCAGTGTAATTCTATAATTGCTCCTTATACTTAAGTTTACGTGGTTAAGTTCTTTCATTTACTTGTGTAAATTAAGAGATGAGAGTACTTGTCAACTCCCTTGATTGATGGGTTTTTGCAACTTCTCCCTTGTTCATTCTTTGATTGACAGTTGTTAGATGCCAGATCTCTTATCGAGCTAAGTTCACTTGACACTGCTACTTTTATGTGTTGATTCAGACAATAGATCACTGTGACCAACTCAACTTCTTTGGGGTCTATATATTGTAGTTCATTTCTTTTTTAATTTCTATCATGAATACACATATAATGGAGGGAATATATTGAGATTGATGGAATGTACTCTCAAGGTTTTGAAATCGTAGTTAACTTGGTGGAAGCACTGCCTGTACATGGAAACCTCTCTTTCTATGTTGAAAATTGCTTTGTTGGTGGTGTTCCACTTAAAAATGAGATCTGGGTAGAATATGTTGTTTGGGTGATTGGAGGATGGTATTACGTGTCATAGGGATGAAAAAATGGTTGAGTTGCTACAGAGGTTAATTGGTGGTGGCAAACGTGGTGCAGCCATTGCCTTATATGTTGTTAGTAGGAAGTAGTTGCTTGCACAATTGGGGATTGAGGTCCCACATCTAAAGGCACCCTGTATGGGGTATGTAAGTGTTGAGTACCATGTGTACCCCAAGTTTTATACTATAGATAAAAATCTATTTTTATAAATCAAATAAAAGTTTATTCTTTGTAAGTATTCCTTCTTATGCTTTTCCCAATGATTTGTTGATTTAAGTGCATGTGCAATGCTTGTGCAGCAAAAATTCTATAGAGAATATTTTGGTTATTTTGGTTGATGGGGCATAAGAGTTATTTTTAAGCCTCCAAGCAAAGTTGTCCAAAATGGATGAATTGAGGATTGATCCTAAGGTTTGTGGGCCATGCAAATACTATGTCAAGGTTAGATTTTTTGCCTTAAATTCTCCAAACGATGAGTGATTTGTGAATCCCCAACAATTTTGCCTTCAAATCTTTCAATGTTTTACTTGTGAACCCAATTTAGATTGAATGATAGGAAGATAGTAATGTTAGATTCTTTGAACTCGAGCCAAATGTACCTACAAAACAATGCTACCAAAGGAAGCCTACAATCTTGAGCTTTCTTTGAACTTTGCTGATTCTTCAAATTGTCATATGATGCAAGAGAAGAGCATATTAAATTCTCAAAAAGATTCGAATCCTCTTTGGAGATGGGTAAGCCTTGAGTCACCAACTGCTCTGATTCCATGTAAGATTTGCTGATGAGGCAAACTTCAAAACATTTGATGACATAAACAAACCACAATAGCTAAGCAAAATTCAAGATTGTAGAAATGCAAGATGATTGCTTGTTCAATATGAATGCAAATGTATTTACAAGGATGCTCAAGCGAATTACAAGTGGTATTTATTGAATGCTTTACCAAGAGATGTAAATGAACAAGTAGTGTGGGATAAATTAGATGTAGTCACTTGTGTAGTACAACTCCATCAAACAAGGAAAGTACAAAGTCACATTATGCAAGTGTAACTTGTTAGGATAGGTCATCCTATACCTAGGAGCCAGTCTATAGACATCCTCCAGAACAAAGAGATAATCAACACAAGAAATGTATAGAATTGAGGTGAGTATAAAGATACAAAGGCTTTGCTTAAATAGGCAAGAGCAAATAGGAGGAATGGACAAGGTTGAGACAAGTGTCTCAACCTCGAGGAAGTAGAGTTCTAACAGAATTCAACAATATCCTCTAAGATATGTTAGAGTCCAAATAGGACTCAACAACATCTATCTACCTCATTAATGAGATTACCTAAGTAAGCTGAAGTAAAGAGTAAACTGGTTAAACAATATTTACTCCAACACCCCCCTTTAAGTGCAACTTAGGGAGTAAAACAATGTAGTAGAGATGCTTTATGGGTCCCGACAGCAAAGCCATGTTACGTACTCATGTACAACTACAATGCAATCTCTCATAACTGGAGAAAAGGAGAAAATCCAAGGGGAGAAAACTCCTCTCCAAAAGAGAGAAGGTGAAGGTTTAAGAAGCCTTCAAAAAAGATGTCCTAAAATCATGAACATGAACATCATTGAAGCATGAAGAATCTATAGACTACAGTCGATGACTGATATGGTGCTATATCTTATGATCGATCCACCTTTGAAAAAGACGATGATCAGGAAGAAAACAATTTGTATGAGTGCTCCAAATGGCACTTCTCGAACAATGATTAGATGACAACAATGACAATAGCATCAGTCAATTGAAGATACAAATGACACATAAATCTACACGAGTGACCTTCACTACACAACCAATGAAGTTGTTTGAGTGATACCATTATCACTTCTCAACCAACTTGAAAATGCAGGTGCAATAGTCTAAAAGGAATGCCAGAGTATCTCAACACACTTCAAGCGAAACCAAGGAGCCTCCACAAAAAGGAATGCAAGAGTGTCTCAATGCACTTTTAAGTGAAACCAAGGAAGCATTAGCACGAACAATATGATACCCCCATAATGCTGATTCGGGTGAGGCAAGACAGATCCATTGAAACAATGTGTCACCATGCTATGCATAAGGGACCAAAAGAGTATCTGCAATTGAGAAAAGGGTGTGTTAAGCTGCACACTTGCATGGGGCAAGAATATCGGAGATTCTTTTGTTGTCGTGGATGAACTCTCACTTTGACAAAGCTGTGATTGGCAAACAAAGGCTCTACACAACCCCCATGGCACTTTATAATTCAGTGCGAATACAATAATATAGCACATCATGTATGCAAAATCCCCAAAAGACATGGATGGACACTGGATCTAATATGTCTACAACAAGTTTGCTTGTAAAGGATGCTCAACTGATTCAAAGAACGAAAAAACCCAAAAACTAGCACCAATGAATAGTGCATGGAATCACCTTTGCGAGGAATCTTTGTTTGCCAAAAATGGACTCCAAATGTCCAAATTATGGCCATTTGAAAAAAATCGCCTACTAGGGCCACAAGGTGAAAAATAGCCCACCCCCTTGAGTACCCAGGGGCAAGGGGTTGGTCACCATGTGACCATCAACTCATCATGTCAGAAAAAATGCCCCCTCCCCATAATGGAGAGGGCCCAAGAAGAGCTGAGTGAGTGTTTGGGTCTGGTGGTGGCTCTGTGTGCCACCCCCCGTTCTCATAACAAAGCTTACACCATCCATGGTAAACAATTGAACTTGATGTCAACAGTCCATGACAAGCCATTATATATTAGTCCACAAGCCACAAGTCTCCACAAGCTCACAAAATTAAGTTGTAAGAGTGCTCATATAAAAAGAGCCAAAGATAATTTCCCACAATCGAGATGTGGAACAAACCTCCCAAAGGTCAATACCCAATTGCCAAAATGTGGCAGAGAAGACGACTTCATTGTAAGCTGGTGCAGCAAGACCTCCTTCCCCCAAGTTTGCAAGGATTCGATCCAGCTTGAAGAGAAAAGCAATTGAGTGATACAACACTGGCCAAAGAAAATTCGTTGCCGCCAATAAGTTGATCAGCCGATTCCACAAATCAATCTCGGGTCTCTAGTTGGTTGTGCCCTTTGAACAAATCGCCAAATCGTTGTCTTTTGTCCCTTACAAATGTTCTGACCAATATGTCAAAGCGCGCACATGGGAGAGTCAAGGCTATTCACTTCAATGGTACTCCACATGTATAGGTAGGCAAATGTAACAGTCGGTCAAGGAGGCAACTCGACCTTGCAAATACCATGAGCATCTCCACACATCAACGAGCACCCATACGCTGCCACACCATGAATTGCAGTGAGTCCATCAACACCAAGTGCCCCAACATGTGTGCCAACTGACTAAAGTGGCAAGGCAGAAAGGGATCGTGCCTAATGCATGGTTCCTAGAGATATATGTTGACCAAAGGGTGAATGGGCTGCTCAAGCCCAAATATGCCAAATAGATCCGACAGTCACAATAATAGGCAAACCACAATAAGGTGAAGCCTTGTGCTTGTCAATAAAGAATGCTGATGGGGAGACTCCACCAAATCAAATCGACGAGCCAAATGGATGTGAGCCCTATAGAGAAATAAATGTCTGCAATCTAAGCCACTCCTAACACGCAATGCAAATATAGACCTTGTGTTGGCAAAAGAAATGGTGACAATAAACCACATGATCCAACAAATATCAATGCGTGCCCCAATCAGAGATATACAACACCATAGATTACACTAGCCAAGATCAAATACACCAGTTAAGGTGCAAAGCAACCGACACTCAAACTAAGGTCAAAGCCACCAATCGAAGAGCAAAGCAATAAATGTCCAGATGGGCCAACTTGAGATCCCTAGTGAACAAAGGAAAAGTCGTCAAAGACTAAATTGCTGTCCGACCATGAGCAAAAAGAGTACCTTCACCTGCAAGGTTACTATCCAAAAACAGTGACAAGCATGGTCTAAAACCAACCCAGTCAAATAAACTGGGTTGTTGCGACCAACTACCAAATTAATATGCGGTCCACAAATCTTATACGACTCCAATGCTAACTAATATGATTAGCCCATTCATCACAAAAGGATTGGCCCTATCAAAATAAAGAAAGGCTAGTCTCTACCCACATGCTCGCTGCTAAAAAATGGTGGCTTTAAACATAAATGCCCACCAAGAAAAGATTTCAGACCATGTCTTTTAAGCACAAGTGGATAAAGAGCTAACAAAGCAAAAATCCCTCTGGTTGACAAAAAGCTTCGCAGGTAAATAAATGAAACCGCTTGATAAAGGATTGGACTTTAGGTCTATAAGGAAGCTCAAGCCAACCAAAAAATGATACAGGTCTGCAAGCAAATAAAGCCCATTTAAAAAATGATCATTTAATAGATAATCCTCCGATCAACGTGAATGCATGGGCGGATCAGTGGTAAAGCGACTCGGGCTTGCAAACATGGGTATGTGGTTAAGCAATAAACCTGTAAATCTGCTTTTGCCACCAATAAAAAAAGGCTAATCCATGGAGTATTTAGGCCATCAAGCAAAGACTGATACTATAAACAAACACCAGTAAATAGGGCCTAGCCAAGATTAAAATGGCCACTAAGTACTATACGGGCTCTTTGCAAGATAGATCTAATATAAACTTTCGAATATAAGCTGACAACTATAAGATTTAGCAGCATTACCAATGAAAAGGTGTCACGACCATTTGAGTAGAACCTAGGGGCCTGCTGGAAAAGGATGGACAAAACCAACAATTTTTCAAACAGATTTGCAAACACACTGGTACTCTACAGAGAGAAACCAAGGACCTCAAGATAAATGAAAACTCTCAAGAAGGGCTGCAAGGCTGTTTGCTCTGATACCATGCTAGGATATAACATCCTTAACCCAGGACCAAGTCTCCAGACATCCTCCAAAAGAGAGAGACTCAACACATGATAATGTATTGAATTGAGGTGAATACAAAGGTACAAAGGCTCTACTTAAATAGGCAAGAGCAGATAGGAAGAATGGACAAAAGTGTCTCAACCTGGAGGAAGGAGAGTTCTGACAGAACTCAACAATATCCTCTAGGATGAGTTAGAGTCCAAATAGGACTCAATAATATCCATCTACCTAATAAATGTGTTGGCCTGAGTAAACTTAAGTAAAGAGTAAACTGGTTAAACAACATTTACTCCAACATAACCTACCCAAGTAGATACCGACCTAAGCAAGTTTATCCTATCTTGGGTGCAGAATATGCGATACATTAAATAAATTAAATGCAAAATCAAATAATGCACCAGCACAAGAAAACCTATCTTATAGTCTTTCTTTGAATTGATAATAATGCGAATATAAAAATAAATAGAATAAGGACTTTATTATTAAACTGTGAAGTGTTTATTTTGTATTTTTATTATTAAATTGATGATGAGGATTTATCTATTAAGGAAATGCCTTTTATGGCTTACTATTCAAATATAGATACTTCAAGGATTAACAAAAATAGGAATTTGGATTGAATGAAGGCAAAATTTGTGTGTCATTTTTATATGTTTTTTGTACAAACAAACCAAACTGTAAAGTCTTTTTTGGCTTATATTTGCAACCTCAAACTTGAACAAAAAATGACAACTAAGTTTTTCTCTCATTTTATTGTAGAATTGTACTTTCAGTATTTTGTCCATTTTTAGATACTTTGAAATATACTAAACCTATAAATTGCTATCACATGGAGGATTTGTCTCGGGGGGCTTACACATGAGCTTTTTGTAATTAAACAAGATAAAGTTTCATTTTGAGGGGTTTGCAAATGTGTTTTATGGCATTTCATTTCACTCTTTTGTTGTCATTGTAGATAGAGATAACTATTCGTACCTCATATGACTTATCTTGTTGAGAACCATTTATTTTTTTCCCTTAGTTGCACTTAAATGAAGTGTTGGTGTAATTATATAAATTAAGTTTATTTAGGCATTTTTTTTAGTTTACTCAAGTAAATTAAGAAATAAGAGCACATAAATTAAGAGAACTTGATTGTGGTATTTTTTCCCTCCACCTCATCCTACACTAATGGTTGTCAGGTGGCACATCTTCCTTATGTAGCCGAGTTCATTGACACTTGTGCTCCTACAATTGTCACCTTGATTAGTCCATTCTAGATTCTATATTGTACTTCATCCTCTTTGATTTTCATCTTGAATACATATGTTTAATATTAGAATTTTATCATTCTTGGTTTTGTTTGCATTTGAATTAGTATCATCTTGTTTTTGTTCCTAGGTAGTTTTTATCTAAGTTGCTGGCCTTGGTAGAGGGACATTTATGGGTTCGAGGTTCAAGTAAGCTGGTATGATATCTCTTTTACTTGAGTATACGAACTGTTAAAGAATAATTAGCCGCGGTAGAGCTTCTTCATAACTGGAGCTTCATCAACTGGCTATGTTATGAGTACATTGCGTGTTCTATGCTTCAGAAGTTTTCATGTGCTATCGAGCTATTGCCTTTCGAAGTTCTTCTGGTTTCGGTTTCTCTTCTATGTTCATATTTCATTTTATCATTCCTCTTCCGTGTCTTGGAAGCATTCCTTCTTGATTGCTGCTGACTCGACATCTTCGACTGCCTCCATGTCTTTTGGCGTCCGTTCTTTCCTTAACACTCGACGTCTTTTCATCTACTGGCTCACGCGTGTGTGTGAGTTGTTTTCAAGACTCGCGAGCCTTCTTCGATTGTGATTACTCTTGCTTTGTTGCCGTGGATGAACGAGAAAGTGGGTGCCGTGCTTTGGAGTAGTTTTCGGGTTTGAATCTTTATTCTATGTGTTCAGTGTTGATGAGACACGTTTTTGGAGAGATTACTTTGTAATAACCTGTGTTCGATATTACTCATATTAGAACTGTGTTTAGTTTAATTTGGCAAGACATAACTGTCTTTTGTTTTAAGGAAGGATTTCGATCTATGTGATCGCAGTGTGTGTTAAGCTTTATTTTCGTGTGTTCATTCGGTTAGTCTCAAGAGACTGTGGTTATTGTAATTTATTAAAAAGAGTTAATGCTGTTCATCTGTATCTCATAAATTGATTGACTTTGAAAGTCATAAATATTGTATTTGCCTTCAAGATCTCAATAAAGAAATTTCTTTTGTGGGCTGGGTTTTTCACTCTCGGTGAGGAGAGTTTTCCCAGGATAAGTCTCTGGTGTTTGTCATTTTTATTTGTTCATCTATTTCTGGTTCAAAACTTAACATGGTATCAGAGCTGGTCTAAGAAATTGATCCAGTACCAGAAATAGTTGTTATTTCTTTATTCCTTTCTGTGATTTTGATTCAGCCAGCCTCAATGGTGAACGGTTTGAAAGTGGAGGACAGACTGGATGGTTCTTCTAACTTTTCCTCATGGAAGTTTAGAATTTTGATCTCACTTGAGGAAAATGATCTTCTTGACTATGTTAATTTTGATGTTCCTGAACCTTCTGGAGATGCTGAAAAAGCTACATGGAAAAAGAACAAAATCATGGCTAAGAAAATTTTGATTGATTCAGTTAGGGCCCGTTTGGTTGGGGAATTGGAAAATGAAACAAATCATGGTTATCCATAGCCTGGTTAAGCAAACCCTGGTTTTCATTTTTTGGGACTGTTTGGTTGACCTGGAAGATGGATTTGTAAATCCACATTCCAACAGTTAAATCGACGCAGTGCTCCGGACCCGACAAGATATATAAAAAAATTTAATCAT
>MU228490.1:232725-256000 GCA_018584345.1 Thuja plicata | reverse complement strand
GACGGCAAAGTTAAAATGGCTTTAATCTCTATGAAAACCATGGAGATGAAAGTCATTCCACCTCTTTAGCAAGAATTTGGACATCCACATTTTTGCACAAATGGGGATTTGCAAATCCATATTCCCATTCAATTTAGAGGTCACCAAACAAGGAATTGCACCCCATAACCGGGTTATGGGCTGCATAACCCGGTTATGGGGTGCAACCAAACGGGCCCTTAAAGATCATCTTGTTCCTATTATCTCTAAGTTGAATTCAGCTAAAGATATGTTTCAGACATTGAAGGACGTGTATGAGTTCAACAACACCAATAGAGCTCTAGCCCTTTGTCGTCAACTTCTTCATGTTAAAATTGCTAGAGGAGATTCAATGGTTTCATATTTTATGAAGATTACTGAATTAAAAGATTAGCTAAGTTCCATTGGTGAATCGTTTGCTGATAAAGATTTAGTGATGCTGGCCATGAATGGTCTTCCCCACTCTTGGGTATCATTCATTCAAGGTGTTAGTGGAAGAGATGTTCGACAGATTGAGGGCTGATTGCATTCAAGAAGAATGTAGGTTGGAGGCTAGAGGCAATGGTCGTAAATATCATCATGAAGATGATCATGTTCTTTCTTCCCATGCTTCCAAAGGGAAAGATAGAAGAGGTAATTTCAAAAGATATAGAGAGAGGAATTCTGATTCAGCTCCTGATGCTAAGAAAAAGAAGAAGGATTTTTCAAAGGTCCAATGTTTTAGGTGTGATAAGTTTGGTCATTTTGCTCGTGACTGTACTTCAAGGCCAAAGCCCCAAGCAACTGCTGCTAATGTTGAGAATTCTTCTCTTCAGAAGGAGTCTAGTGATAACTCTGAAGGTTTCTTGTTTATTTCTGCACTTTCAAGTAATATTCCTACAAATAGTGATACATGGCTGATTGATAGTGGAGCTTCTCGCCACATTACTGGTTATCGTTAACACCTCTTCAACTTGAAAGAAAGAGATTCTCATCTTCAAGTCATTATTGGTGATGATGCTTGTTACTCAGTAAAGGGTGTTGGTTCTACGTCCTTTCAGTTGGATTCAAGTCTCTTCATCTAAGTGATGTTCTCTTTGTTCCTGGTATTAAAATAAATCTGATTTCTATTTCAGCATTAGAGGACAAAGGATATCATGTTGCTTTCGCTGATGGAAAAGTCCTTGCTTGGAAGAAGAAATCAAGTTTTCAATCAACTTGTGTCATCGGTGTTCGTCATGATAGTCTCTACAAGCTTTCAGCTCATCCTATCCTTGCTTTAGCTCATGATTCTTCAAACTCAAGTGAGTTGTGGCATAAGTGGTTGGGTCACTTGAATTTCAAAACTTTGTCTTCAATGGAGAAGGTTGTTGATGGTATTCCCAAACTGAATTAAAACCATGGAGTATGCAAGGGATGCGCTCTAGGTGAGAATATTAAATGTACTTTTTATAATAGTGAAAGTAGAGCCAAGGAAGTTCTAGAGTTAATTCATTTTGATTTATGTGGTCCTGTGTCTGTTGCTTCTCTTAGTGGTTGTTGGTATTATGTTACTTTTTTTGATGATTTTTCTTGTAAGTGCTGGATATATTTTCTTAAGTCAAAAGAATCTGATGAAGTGCTGGATATATTTTCTTAAGTCAAGAATTTGATGAAGTGCCGTCCAGATTTTAAGAATTCAAAGCTCTTGTTGAAAACTTATCTAACAAGAAAATTAAGGTTCTAAGATCAGATAATGGAGGAGAATACGTGTTTGGTGGTTTATTTCATAATTTTTGTATTGAGGTTGGGATTAAGAGGGAGTTTTGTGTCCCTTATAACCCTCAACAAAACAGAACAACTGAGAGAAAGAACATAACAATTGTTGAGGCAGCGAAGGCTATGATTCATGATCAGCGCCTTCAAATGTTTTTATGGGTAGAAGCTTGCAGGACAGCTGTGTATATTTAGAATCACAACCCTCGTCATATTCTTGATAATATTACTCCAAAAGAAGCTTTTATAGGTATCAAACCAGGCATCAGTCATTTTAAGATTTTTGGTTGTCCTGTCTATATTCATGTTCCTAAAGAGAAAAGATGTAAGCTAGATCCTTCATAAAAGAAAGGCATCTTTGTTGGATATAGTGATTCTTCAAAAGCATAGAGGATTTTGTAATGATTCTTACTAGATTTACCTAGTGTTCTATTTAATTCTTTCTCTGATTTTGGACCCCACGAATGACTGGTGCTAACAAATGCAGAATTAATGAACAATATATGCTGGCAATAATATAACTGATTTGACTCTAAATAAGGTTGCAATGAATTTGATTTCCGAAACTTGATAGCTTTCTGAATATCACAATTTATCTGGAGTCTTTCTCTTATTTAATTTCTCAAACATGAAAGGAATACAATTATACCAATTTCTAATATGTCATTACTGCTGAGTGAACATTCATCATAAGATTAGACTAGACATTACATATGCCAGAGCGACACTATCTTCAACAATCTATTAGTTTACTGATCAGAGACTACCTTGTATCGATTCCAAATGTGACTGCAGATACAGAAATGTCGAAGCAGTTGGTAGTGTAGTTGCAGTTGCTCCCTTCTCGTGCCCAACAACAACACTGTTTAGGCCCGCGTGAGTCTTCCTTAATCACGGTGAGATGACTCTTGCAACATTGAAAGAGAATCCTTCAGTCCACGGTGTACATGGGAACCAACGTTCAATATGGTATGTTGGTGCGTTGGTGCGTTGGAGACATGTCACGAGCAATCTATCGAGCACTGTTGTGACATCTAACCAAACCGTCACCCATCCGACATCTTCCCTCTATTGCGGTAGTCTACTGCTAGTTCAAAACTGAGAGTAACTCGCACCCTTTTTGCGGAATGAATGCTTCTACACTTTACCGCTCGCGTGAGGCTAGCGCGACCCTTCTTACGGCTGCAACTTATCATTTGGAGGTCGGGAGTGGATGGGAGCCTCTTCCCAAAGGCTGTACACAGAGACGCGACTATACTGCTGGGCGCCACCTCGCATCTCAGGGAGTGGGAAATACACTGTGCGGCTGGAACTGTATACTCTCAGTGCGGGTCGAGCTGGATACTCCAGCCGTGCTCAAATCACCTAGCTACCAACCAACTCGTAAGGCAAAGCCACTGTGATCACCAAGCTATGATCGTCTGGAATTGACGTGAGCTGTTAATCTAATCCACTGTGCTGGGGAAATCTGAATACTGTCTTCCAACCGCGATGCACAAGAAATTTGAGACTTCAACATTTACAAAGACCTTCCCCAAATCGTCACAAAATACATAAATCACTGAACTGTATTACTCTCTAGCCAATATAGGAATTGTTTATGCCTAGGCTCAAGAATGATATTTGTTTTCCTTGCTGGGACTGATTCAAATACACTGCAAAAACACGGATTTCAGAACTTACTCAATTAAACTCCTTGTAAAATCTGAAGTGATCCCACGTTGTTAAAATGCTGGGGCTACGTCCAACCTTTCAAGCTTTCCTTAAGGGTTTGCGTCCTCAAGGAAGAAATGACCAGTCACGTGTGCAACCAGGATTTTATATTCTTGTTTTAATATTTTCCAAATGTGCTTTTCCCAAGGAAGATCTCTTTCTTTTATAACCTCGAAGTGAGGGAAAGCAACGCTTTTTAAGAGATGTGGGATAAAAGGTTTCATAAAGTGACTTTAAGTTACTTAAGTCACTTTTATAATCTAAAGTACATAAATTGACTTTATAATTCCTTATTATAAAGTAAAGTGACTTTTCTTTTATAAAGTGAACCCATTAATAAAAGCTCGTCCATTGAAGCCTGTGACTGGCTGACATCCTCTGACAGAGCTATTAACCTACCCGGATGCGGGAGATAGACTAATCTGGCGCCCTACTGGCCTACTGCAGGATTGGGGACATTACAGTCCTCCCTTCTCGGGATTGCTTGCCGTCAAGCAATCTCAATGCTGGGTGTTGTAGAATGGACTCACCCTCCCAAGTGGCGTCCTCCATCGGTAAGTCCTTCCACCGTATCAAGTATTCCCCGATAGCTCTGTTCCGCAATGCCCTCTCTCTGGTCTCGATTACCTCTGCTGGAACCAAAATCAACTTCCCCTCTTCATCAAGTGGGGGTAATCCGACTGAAGGGGTAATCTGTTGTCCCACTGCCTTCTTGAGGCAAGATACATAGAAGATGTTATGAATCCTGCTGTCGATCGGCAGCTCAAGCTCATACGCTACCTCGCCAACCCTCCTGATGATGCGGTAAGGACCATGAAACCAAGGCCTGAGCTTTTCCGATCCACTCTTCTTCAGAGAACTCTGTCTGTATGGTTGGAGACGAAGGTAAACCAAATCCCCTGCCTCAAAAGTCCGCTCTACCCTGTGTCAATCAACATACATCTTTTGCTGATTCTGGGCTCTCTGAATTCTCCCTGAGGGACTTAAGGATATCCTGATGATCCTGAAGCCAGTCCCTCGCAATCGATGCTCTGCTGTCCTGAAGAGCCATGTCTATAAAAGATAATGGCTCGCTGCCATTGAGAGCTCGAAATGGCGACATGCCAATAGTCATATGATAGGTGGACTTGTAGCAAAACTCCCCCAAATACAACCATCTGACCCAGGCTCTTTGCTGCCCTGCTACATAATTTCTGAGGTACCCTTCCACCCACTTGTTCGCTATCTCTGTTTGGCCATCTGTTTGCGGATGATAACTAGTGCTGGGGGTCAATTCCGTGCCTGCCAATTTGAACAACTCTTGCCAAAAGGTACTGAGAAATTTGCTGTCCCTGTCACTAACGATGGTCTTGGGAAGACCATGCAGCCTGAAGACCTCTCGGAAGAATAATTCAGCTACCTGGGCAGTTGATCAATCTGCTGAAATGGCAAAGAAGCGAGCAAACTTCGTGAGCCTGTCCACTACCACATAAATGCTGTCTCTGCCCTGTACCTTCGGCAACCCTGTAATGAAATCCATCGAAATACCTTCCCACTTCTGGCCAGGAATGGGTAGGGGCTGCAGTAAGTCGACCGGGTGCTCGTGTTCGGACTTGTTCTGCTGACAAGTCTGACACTCTCTAACATGCTGGAGGACATCGTCCTTGAGGCCCTTGCCTGAATTTAGCTAAGGTGTGCATGATGGCAAGCATCTCCTTATCATAGGTGGAGTAAAGTCTCTCGTTGTCCTTAAGTTTTTTGCTCTCAAAAGCAATGGGATGCCTGTCCTGCTTCAAAACCACACCAATTCCGTTACCAGAGGCATCACACTCTAAAATGAACGGGACAAGAGAAATCCGGTAATGCTAAAACCGGACACGTGCTCATGACAGTCTTGAGTCTTTCGAAGACTACCTCTGACTCATCTGTCCACCTGAGAGCCCCTTTTCGAGTAAGATCGGTGAGGGGTGCTGCTGTTTGAGAGAATCCCTTAACAAATCTCTTGTAGTAAGAACATAACCCCAGGAATCCTCTCAAGTCTGACACATTCCGAGGTGGCGGCCAATCCCGGATTGCTTGTATCTTTTCCTGATGGACCTTGACTCCATCTGCCCCTATCACATGCCCCAGATAAAGGATCTCTGTCAACCTGAACTCACACTTGGATTCTTTCGCAAATAGAGACTGACTCTCCATGGTGCTAAGAACCTCATCCAAGTGTCTCATGTGCTCCTCCCAAGTCTTGCTGAAGACCAAGATATCATCAAAAAATACCAGAACACTCTTGCGTAGCTGTTTCTTGAATAGATGATTCATATAAGATTGAAAGGTGGCTGGTGCATTAGTGAGCCTAAATGGCATCACTAGGAACTCGTAGTGTCTGTAATGACATCTGAATGCTGTCTTATGAACATCCTCTTCACAGACATGTATCTGATGGTACCTCGATCAAGGATCAATCTTCAAAAAATAAACTGCCCCATGTAGCTCGTCTAACAACTCATCAATCCGGGGAATAGGGTACCTATTTTTAATGGTCCTCTTATTCAGTGCACGGTAATCAATACACATGCGAAGAGTACTATCCTTCTTCTTCACTAATACCACTGAAGAAGCGAAGGGACTACAACTGGGCCTGATGTGTCCCATATCCAGGAGCTCCTTTATCGTCTTTTCTATCTCCTCCTTATAGTGCCTTGGATGATGATAAGGTGTAGTAATAACGGGCTTAGCGCCCTCCTCCATCTCTATAATATGCTGAAATCCCCTGTCTGGAGGTATGCCTGGTGGAATGTCCTCGAAGACCCTCTTGTGCTTATCAAGCACCTTCTGAACATCAAGGTGAACCTGCTGCCCTGAGTCCGGTGTGGGTTTAGTGGATATGAAGCACTGGGCTGCCCACTCCATGTCACTATGTCTCATGATGGCCTCCATCCTGTGAGTAGATACTAACCTAGGCTCGCCATTTGGCATGGCCTTAAGAATCACTTGCTGATCACCCTGTATAAACTCTTATTGTTTCAGCGTGTGATCAATGGTGTACCTGCCTAGGGTCTGCAACCACTGTATACCCAATATCGCATCTAGACTATCCAAGTCAATGACATAAAAGTCTGCCTCTAGCAGGTAATCTCCAAAGTGTATTGGGAGACCAAAAATCTTCCTTGTACAACTCAATACATCCCCTCCTGCCATGTTGACCTCAAACTCTGGAATGTCATCTACCTGTAGCCTTCTCTTGGAGACCATACCTGTGTTGATAAAATTGTGCGTAGCACCTGTATCTAAAAGGCAAACAATCCTCTGCCCCCAAACTACTCCTTTCAAATGAAAGGGGTGACATGTAGGAATCCCTGAAAGGGATGCTAAAGTAACCGGAGGCTGCTCGTGGGGGGCTTTCTTCTTCTTTCCTCCTGATGCTGGCTCTACTTGAGTCTCCTCATCGCTGTCCTCCTCATCACTGCCCTCACATTGCTCATACTCATCCTCAGAAGCTACCTCAATATAATGAAGTTTGCCTTTCCCAAGGCACCTGTGATCTGGAGTCCAAGGCTCCCTGCAAGTAAAGCAAAGCTTCCTCCTCAACTAATTTCTAGTCTCAAAATCTAGCCTAGGAGGCGCACTCTTATTCTAATTTTTACCTTTCTGGAATGAAGAGGACCCCTTGAAGGGTTTCTTAGGTGGCTGTAAAATGGAGGATGGTGAATCCAAATCACGAGCTAACTTAATAGCATTATCCAAGGTGTCTGGTTTGAGGACCCTAACCAGCCCTCTGTATTTATCATACAAGCCCTCAATGAATAGCATTACCTTCCTTTTTTCTGTCATGTTTGGAAGCATGATGGAGATCTTGTGAAGCTCATCAATGTATGTTCCAAAGATCCACTCTGTTTAAGCTGAGCTAGCTCCCTATAGTAGACCTCTATGTCTTTCCTATCAAAACGAGTGATTAATCTCGTGCTGAAGATCTCATAGGAAGCTATCAGTCTGTGATCCTGGGTGACAAGGTTGTGATGCCACCAATCATATGCGGCCCCCTCTAGATGCATAGTGGCAAATTTAATTGCCTCAGTCTTTGACATGAGCTTAAGGGTCAAAAAGGTATTGAGCTTGTGAATCCAAGCTCTAGCAGATGTCCTACCGCTGCCATTGAATGTAGGGAGAGTCAACTTGTTCATGGCATGTTTTAAGTCCCTGTTCGGACCCTTGGGTCTCCTGTCTTGCTGGGCCCTGCGAAATTCTCTTTTTTGTGCCATATACTGAACAAAAGTCAAGTCGGCTTTGACATGGACGGGTAACATGTCCCATTCATCGTGCATAGTCATAACATTCTCTGGAAGAATGCCTGCTGTATCAGGTTGTGCCACCTCTTCCTCTGCATTCTCCACGAATGTAGGCATGAGGGGTCTGTCTGTAGTACGTGTGGGAGCTCTAGTAGCTCTAGGAGATCCTACTCTACTGCTTCCACCACTGTGATGGCCAGGGGGCCTCTTAGCTGTAACTGACAATTGCTGGATAACCCTGTAAGCTGGTGTAACACATCAGCAATATGGTCCTGCCCATCACGTATCTGTCTCATTGTCTCCCTGGCCTCTCTATCTGCCTCATCAACCATGTTCCCGCCTGGAATAGCTTGTTCCAAAACAAACTCCTCGTTTTTTGTATGACTGGTCTCAATGTCAACCTGTACGGAAGAATCTGTCTGCTCCTGCTCAACCCTGTTATGTCTAAACTCGTGTATCCTGTGCTTGTTATGCATATCTGGCTAACATGGCTACTGCTGGACCAGACTGAAAAATTGATTATAATAATCCCACTAGGATGGCAAGATCAAGGCTCTGATACCAATGTAATGATCCTTACTAGATTTACCTAGTGTTCTATTTAATTCTCTCTCTAATTTTGGACCCCACGGATGACTGGTGCTAACAAATACAGCATTAACGAACAATATATGCTCCCAATAATATAACCGATTTGACTCTTGCAATGAATCTGATTTCCAAAACTTGATAGCTTTCTGAATATCACAATTTATCTAGGAGTCTTTCTCTTATTTAATTTCTCAAACATGAAAGGAATACATTATACCAATTTCTAATATGTCATTACTGCTGAGTGAACATTCATCATAAGATTAGACTAGACATTACATATGCCAGAGCGACACTATCTTCAACAATCTATTAGTTTACTGATCAGAGACTACCTTGTATCGATTCCAAATGTGACTGCAGATACAGAAATGTCGAAGCAGTTGGTAGTGTAGTTGCAGTTGCTCCCTTCTCGTGCCCAACAACAACACTGTTTAGGCCCGCGTGAGTCTTCCTTAATCACGGTGAGATGACTCTTGCAACATTGAAAGAGAATCCTTCAGTCCACGGTGTACATGGGAACCAACGTTCAATATGGTATGTTGGTGCGTTGGTGCGTTGGAGACATGTCACGAGCAATCTATCGAGCACTGTTGTGACATCTAACCAAACCGTCACCCATCCGACATCTTCCCTCTATTGCGGTAGTCTACTGCTAGTTCAAAACTGAGAGTAACTCGCACCCTTTTTGCGGAATGAATGCTTCTACACTTTACCGCTCGCGTGAGGCTAGCGCGACCCTTCTTACGGCTGCAACTTATCATTTGGAGGTCGGGAGTGGATGGGAGCCTCTTCCCAAAGGCTGTACACAGAGACGCGACTATACTGCTGGGCGCCACCTCGCATCTCAGGGAGTGGGAAATACACTGTGCGGCTGGAACTGTATACTCTCAGTGCGGGTCGAGCTGGATACTCCAGCCGTGCTCAAATCACCTAGCTACCAACCAACTCGTAAGGCAAAGCCACTGTGATCACCAAGCTATGATCGTCTGGAATTGACGTGAGCTGTTAATCTAATCCACTGTGCTGGGGAAATCTGAATACTGTCTTCCAACCGCGATGCACAAGAAATTTGAGACTTCAACATTTACAAAGACCTTCCCCAAATCGTCACAAAATACATAAATCACTGAACTGTATTACTCTCTAGCCAATATAGGAATTGTTTATGCCTAGGCTCAAGAATGATATTTGTTTTCCTTGCTGGGACTGATTCAAATACACTGCAAAAACACGGATTTCAGAACTTACTCAATTAAACTCCTTGTAAAATCTGAAGTGATCCCACGTTGTTAAAATGCTGGGGCTACGTCCAACCTTTCAAGCTTTCCTTAAGGGTTTGCGTCCTCAAGGAAGAAATGACCAGTCACGTGTGCAACCAGGATTTTATATTCTTGTTTTAATATTTTCCAAATGTGCTTTTCCCAAGGAAGATCTCTTTCTTTTATAACCTCGAAGTGAGGGAAAGCAACGCTTTTTAAGAGATGTGGGATAAAAGGTTTCATATAGTGACTTTAAGTCACTTAAGTCATTTATATAATATAAAGTACATAAAGTGACTTTATAATTCCTTATTATAAAGTAAAGTGACTTTTCCTTTATAAAGTGAACCCATTAATAAAAGCTCGCCCACTGAAGCTTGTGATGGCTGACATCCTTTGACGGAGCTATTAGCCTACCCGGATGGGGGAGATAGACTAATCTGGCGCCCTATTGGCCTACTACGGGATTGGGGACATTACAGATTTATATTGCAGGTCAAAAGCATATTGAAATCAGCAGGGATGTTACTTTTGACAAAGATGCAACTTGCAATAAATCTAAAGAAATTAACTTGGAACTTGAGTCAGAAGATATTGAGCCTTCTCAAGATATAGACATGACTGTTTCAAATCCACCTTCAGAGATTCAGAGGGAGCATACAGATCTAGAAGAGTTTGCTGATCCGATTGATCCAGTTGAATCTTTTGATAATTCAGCAGGTCCAAGTAATGTTTCAACTGGTAAGAAAAGACCTCTATGGGCTAGAAACACACCATGGAAGAGGCTGAAAAATATGTAGACCCCTGTGGCACTTTTAGAGAGAGTAAAAGGCCTTATAAATTTGCAAATTATGTATCTTTAATGAGTCATAGCATTGCTTCCGAACCATCTAATTTTGAAGAAGCTTCAAATCAGCAAGTTTGGAAGGATGCCATGTTGGAAGAATACCAATCCATCATCAAAAATGATGTATGGGATATTGTTCCTAGGCCTGAAAATAAATTTGTGGTTTCCTCTAAGTGGCTGTCTAAAATCAAGCATGCAGCAGATGGAAGTATAGAAAAACACAAGGCAAGATTTGTGGCTAGAGGGTTATCACAAAAAGAAGGTATAGATTATGATGAGACTTTTGCTCCAGTAGCTCTCTATACCTCTTTTAGATCAATCATAGCTGTTGCAGCAGTTAAGGGTCGCAGTCTTCATCAAATGGATGGTAAAACAACATTCTTAAATGACACTATAGAAGAGGAAGTTTATATAGAGAAGCCAGAAGGGTTTGTTATTAATAACAAAGACTCATGTTTGTAAGCTGAAAAAGGCCTTGTATAGTCTTAAACAAGCACCACATGCTTGGTACGAGAGAATTGACAATTATCTTTTGAGCCTGGGCTTCCTAAAGAATGATGTTGATCCAAATTTATACTTCAAGGTATGTGATTGAAAAGTGCTGATTCTTGTGCTCTATGTGGATGATTTATTTCTTACAGGTGATAATGATCTCATTGTCAAATGCAAGGAGTTAGCTTCTGAATTTGAAATGAAAGATCTTGGTCTTCATTATTTCCTTGGGCTTGAAGTGTTGCAAAGAGAAAATGAAATTATTCTAAGCCAAGGGAAATATGCAATTGATATATTGAAAATGTTTGGCATGTTAGAGTGCAAGTCAATGGTTACTCCTATGGAAGCAAATCTGAAAAAGTTACATGAGGAAGCAACACTTTCAGATTTAGTTGATCCTTCCTTATACAAGCAGTTAATTGGCTCATTAATGTATTTGGTGAATACAAGGCCTGATATTTGTTATGCAGTAAATACCTTGAGTTAGTTCATGTGTGAACCAAGGCAACTTCATTTTGTGGCAGCAAAACATATATTGAGATATGTTCGTGGTACAGTGGGGTTTGGTCTGAAATACTCTTCATGTAAAGAGCTGAACTTACTAGGCTTTACTGATTCAAATTGGGCAGGTTGTGTACCTGATAGAAAGAGTACTTCACGATGTTGTTTCAGCCTAGGTTCAACTGTAGTTTCGTGGTGCACCAGGAAACAATCCCGTGTGGCTCAAAGTACAACTGAAGCAGAGTATGTTGCAGCTTGTGTGGCTGCAAGAGAAGCTGTGTGACTTTGAAAACTGTTTGCAGGTTTGTTTGGACAACCTTTGGATGCTAGAGTGATATTTTGTGATAACCAAAGCTGTGTTAAGCTTTCGGTTAATACTGTCTTTCATGACAGAACTAAACATGTGGAAATCAAGTATCACTATTTGAGAGACATGGTTCAAAGGAAAGCAGTTGAACTTAAGTATATATCTACAGAGGAGCAGACTACAAACATTCTTACCAAGCCACTTCGAAGGGTGAAGTTTTGTTATTTCAGAGAAAAGCTTGGTATTGTTGAGAATGTTGCTCTTGCTGAGAAAGAGTCTCAGCTTCAGTGATTCTTGTTATATACTTAATGAGTTCTTCTCTGCGAGAGAAGTTCGAGGTGTAATCCCTTGTTAAGGAGTTCTTCTCTACAAGAGAAGTTCGAGGTGCAATCCCTTGTTAATCAATTCTTCTATGTGAGAGAAATTCGAGTTGAAATCCCTTGTTTCCACCCTCTGGGAGTAGCTATGGTGGATCCACCCTCTAGGAGTAGCCATGGTGGAAGTCATATGTGTGACTCTATGACTTTTATTGTGTTATTTCTCACCCTCTAGGAGTAGCTATGGTGAATATTGTTATGTTGAGATAACAATTTTGTTTTGAAAAATCTATGATGAGATTTTGTTGACATTTCTTTGATTGCAGCTAGATGCTCTTGTCTTGAGATGACTAAGTGAAGAACTCTCTCTTGCTAAGAGGGAGTGTTAAAGCATAAGTAGCTGCGGTAGAGCTTCTTTATAATTGAAGCTTCATCAACTGGCTATGTTATGAGTACATTGCGTCTTCTATGCTTAGAAAGCTTTCATGTGCTATCGAGCTGTTGCCTTTCAAAGTTCTTTTGGTCTCCGTTTCTCTTCTATGTTCATATTTCATTTTAATGTTCATATGTCTCAGTTTCTCTTCTTCCGTGTCTTGGAAGCATTCCTTCTTGACCGCTGCTGACTCGGCATCTTTGATTGCCTCCATGCCTTTTGGCGTCCGTTCTTTCCTTAACGCTTGACGTCTTTTCATCTACTGGCTCACGTGTGTGTGTGAGTCGGTTTTCAAGACTCACATGCCTTCTTCGATCGTGATTATTCTTTCTTTGTTGCCGTGGATGAATGAGAGAGTGGGTGTCGTGCTTTGGAGTAGTTTTCGGGTTTGAATCTTTATTCTATGTGTTCAGTGTTGATGAGACACGTTTTTGGAGAGATTACTTTGTAATAACCCGTGTTCGATATTACTCATATTAGAACTGTGTTTAGTTTAATTTGGCAAGACATAACTGTCTTTTGTTTTAAGGAAGGATTTTGATCTATGTGATCGTAGTGCATGTTAAGCTTTATTTTCGTGTGTTCATTCGGTGAGTCTTAAGAGATTGTGGTTATTGTAATTTATTAAAAGGAGTTAATGCTGTTCATCTGTATCTCAGAAATTGATTGACTTTGAAAGTCATAAATATTGTATTTGCCTTCAAGATCTCAATAAAGAAATTTCTTTTGTGGGCTGGGTTTTTCACTCTCGGTGAGGAGAGTTTTCCCAGGATAAGTCTCTGGTGTTTGTCATATTTATTTGTTCATCTATTTCTGGTTCAAAATTTAATAGAACAGGTTTATATGTGTGTAGAATATCATAAAAAACAATGATACTCATAATTTGATAATAAAGATACTTTTTTAAAAACAATGATACTCGTAATTTGATAATAAACAAAATTTATAAATACCTTGTGATTTGCAAAAAAGGAACTCATAAATTCATAATTCAATAATTCAAGAACTTGTCAAATGTCAATACACAATGAAAATTACAATCAAAATTCAGGAATCTTCATATCGCTCTTTATTGAGAGTATCAAAATCAACTTTCGGTTCAATTTTATTTGAACCACAATAAATCATAATGCCACTTCCATTAGCCATGCCATATTTAAAAGCTGCCCCATCTAAGGAGATTTTTGCTATGTTTGGAAACAATAATGTCTATGTCAGCATACTCAAGAGCTAGATCCCAATTCATTGTAATCTATTTTCCTGTTTGACAAGAGATCCTAATTCCTTGTCACCCCCTTATTGTAATCAAGTTTCTTATGTGACGAGATTCTAGTTCCTGATCATCCCCTCTATGTAATCAAGTTTCTTATGTGACAAGAGATCCCAATAAATAGTGGAGGTCTAGAAGTGGAAACCTTAATGGAGTTGAGGGATAGCACCCCTCATGGGGTTGTGGAGGGAAATGCCCCCACCAAGGTCGAGGGGCAGCATTGATCCCACCAAGGTCGAGGGGCGGCATTGATCGCGAGGTCCAAGGGCAGCTTAAATTAAGGCATTGGAAACCTCACACATCATGGTGGACACTTATTTCACAATAGTATCATTTAAAGAATCAAATTAGGTTTTTGGCACTTCTTGTTTCTCAAATAGGCCACCAAGCCCAAATTAAGGCCTTCAAAACCACACAATGTAATGTCCTCTTTTTTGTTATGTTCTTGATTCTTTCCATAAAACAATGCTATTTACTCAAATATGATAAGGGTTTTATCAAAGATTAAGAATTTATGATAATATTCAGATCAACAAGCCATTGCACAATGCTCAAAGTCAATCATATCGTGAATTCTCCAAAAATACTTGCAAATCTGCTGAATTAGAGTTTTTTGCTCTTAACTAAACAATGACAAACCCGAGGGTTTTTGTCCTTAGCTTGCCAAAGAGCATGACAGGGTTTTTGTCCTTCCAATTCTTAGCGCACCTTTAAGGATTTTCATCCTCCTCGACCAAGATTTGGGTTTTTGTCCAAACTCAGTAAGAGCATGAAACAATTTTCGTCCTTCCAATTCTGATGGACTCAGAAGTGGTTTTGTCCTTATGATTTGCAAGATACTACCTAGAATTCTAAACTTATAAGTTGATGTATTTGCTAGATTACTGCTGATTTGCCTTTTGCTGATTAATATTCCTTGATGGATTGACAAGTCAATTGTTGAATATTTTATCAAATGATTGCTGCTTGAATTGATTTTCTGAATTATATCTATTGATAAATGAAATGATACTTGAATGTGAATTTCTGAGTTGATTTGTTGTTGAATGAATTTATGGATTGATGTCTTGGATGATTGATATTTAAATGATGGATACTTGAATGATTTATGTTAGACCGATTGGTGTTTGAATAATTGAATTGATTGATGAATGGATTGATCTTTTGCTGCTTGCTGGTTTGTTTGCTTGAAGATGTATTCACTAGATTATTGCTGGTTTGCCTTTTGCTGATTAATATTTCTTGATGGATCGACAAGTCAATTGTTGAATGTGTTATCAAATGATTGCTGCTTGAATTGATTTTCTGAATTATATCTATTGACAAATGAATTGATACTTGAATGTGAATTTCTGAGTTGATTTGTTGTTGAATGAATATATGGATTGATGTCTTGGATGATTGATATTTATATGATTTATGTTTGAAACTTTGAACGATTGATGTTTGAATAATTGATGAATGGATTGATCTTTTATTGCTTGCTGGTTCGTTTGCATGAATTAATTGAAGCCTTATTCCATGATTTCTCTCAATGAAATGATTTACCCTTTATTTCCATTTGTTGGAGGAGTCACCACCCTTCACAAGAAATGAGTCACTACCCTTCACAAGAAATGAGTCACCAGCATTCATTGATGCCTTTTGAGAATAATCATTTCTTTTCAAATTGATTGATTGCTTCCTTCCTTCCCCATTGATAATAGATTGATTGATTGATTCCTTTTATGGCTTTAACCCTCCAATTGTGATAACTCTATATGTCGTGCCCTTTGACCATTCATTAAACTTAATTAAATTTAAATTTTATATTGAATAATTATGTTATATTGTAATTTTATTATTATTTTTTAATATTTCAATTAATTAATTAATTTATTTTTTTGTTAACTCAGAGGTATCCCCACTTATCAACCCAGCTTCCAACCTGCTTTACCTTGGTCTTACATTTTGCCTAGTTGGGGTTCAGGAAGGGGCAAGCTAAGGCGAGACTAGTCCTCTAAGGATGCACCCAATAGCCCGCAAACCATGTGCATCGGTTAAGCCTGGTCCTTGGAATCAAACCTTTATATTTTAATTTATTATTATTTGTTATTAAATTCCATTTCAAAAAGGGGACATTACATACAAACCTTTATGATGACTTAATGGTGAAATTAGCTATTTGGCACTTTTTCGCTTATAAAAATGCTTTAAAGAAATGATTTTGATTGTTTTTTCTCTTGTGTGGCCCATTGGTCCCCTTGGGTATGCCTCAATCCTCTTAGGGTTTGTCCAAGGTTTGCCTTGGGCACCCTGTAATGTCCCCTTTGATTAAAGCACAAGTGGTCCTATGATTTCAAATTCACAAAAGTGTTTTTGAACACTAATAATAATGTTACCAACTGCTAATAATTGTAACAGTTTGCTTTTCGGAGCTGAGCTCTTTCCCTCTGGCACCAACTCTTTTCATATCTGGAGAGGTGGACTTGCTTTTGTTTTGTTTGTTAGAGGCGACCAGGTATAAAAGAAAGAATCTTCCAATTGGAAATCATGGAACCTTTGACTTACATCTACACTTTACTATTTTGGCGAGTGAGTGAGAACGAAAGCCCCCAAACAGTTGAACTAGGCGAGGATGAAACCTTTATAGTAGCGGTAGTTTACACTGTTTATTGGAGCGAATTCACCCAGAATTTGTAATGGAGCTGAACAGACTTTTTAAACTGTGCAAAGATCATAAGCATCTCTTATCTCAGGAGTGCATAACAGCTGGGTTGTGCCTAGATTTTTTAGTGTTATTAACGTGAAGGAACTATCACCAATGAACTGGATTTACATAGTAGCTCGTCTTTCGTCCCCTGCTCATTAAGGGAATCACAAAATGGTAGTGTTAGGTCACTTGGGAGGTGCCACCACACTCACTAATTGCCCAGCACACATAGTGATAATCAACAGGCGGGTGTGTCACATCTATAGCAGGATAAGCGACTAGGAGGCAGCAAACTCATCCGAAATTTCAATGTCATCTTGCAGCCAGTGGCCACATGCTACTGCATATTCCTTGGAAAGACTTCACCAGTAAGTGAGCAGCATAAATAAGAGACCTGACTTGCAACTGCTATATCAGCCTGTGCGATTCTCATAGCACTACATATTCTTCTATATAATTGGGGTATTGCAAATGCTTCGTTGTTACTGTTTTGTGGATCAAAATTTTTGTTATTGCAAATACTTTGTTTATTACTGTTACTGTTACTTTTTAAAAGTTCAGATATGCATTTAGTCAAATGAAGGGCCATTTATGTTAGAAAACATAAGAATAATTTAGTCTGATCTGGATAGAAACATTCTGTAATTTCTCCTTTTGTATTTTATTTATTTTCTGATTTTCTTAAAGAAAATGAATCCAAACAAGCATAAATTCTGACCACTTGTTTCAAGACGCTTAAATTACTTTTGTCAATCCACAATTGCAATAAACAACATCAAACCCTTCTGATTTATGTCATTAAAACCCTAGAATATTAGATGAGGCCAATTCTGAATTATATCAGCCAAATCCAATATGATTTATTTGAATAGAATAGCCACTGAAAACAATGAATGAAGATGCTGGAAAGTGCAAATCAGAAATTATAAGCTATTTTTGCACTTAGAGAATGTTGTACCCAGCTGAAAAGATGCAAGTTAGGATTAGATCAGACCTTGCAGTGTTTGTAAACAGCAATTAGATGTTGGTGACTGGTATGGCTGCTGTTTGGAGATGTATGAATGGCTGTACAATGGTAGAAAAGACTGTAATCAGTCTATAAAATGCAGATCTGCTGGAGATAGGGTTGAAATAGCAATATATTGTTAAATGACTACCAAAATTCAAAAAATACTTTACCAAAATTCTGAAAATCAATATTGTAGTCTTCAAATCACAACAAAATACTGAAATTTGCTTGCAAACCCAAGTTGCCCTATTGCTAGTCTTGCATGAAATCTCCAAAAATCATCAACAAGCTGTGTAGTGGCACTGTTACCAAATTGTAATGTCTTAAGATTCTCAACAGTTGGCACAATTGTGATCCCTGGATGGAATCACTAAAAATGGAAAACAAGGGTTTTGTCCTTGATTCATGATGAGTTGCAAAGGGTGTTCATTATAAATTTCCAATTCCTCCACGTGGGGGTTGATCTTAGTTGAATCATTCTTCACAATATCATAACTAATATCTTGCAAATCAGTTTCACATAGCTCAATCACTTCCATACATTCAAATCAACATTACATGGTTCAATTACTTCCACTACTGAAATTAGCTGGATGTTTCTTGGACATCATTTTCAATCATCTCTTTTTCTTCCTTTCTCAACTTCCTTATGTAGTCATATAGGCCTCTTTTATTGGGATAATGGTTCTTGAGTGCCTCCAAGTACTCATCAAAGGGAACACAACTTTTAAAGAAGCATAGCGATTTTTGCATCTCAAATGGCCTTTGGAAGCCTTCTGATAAAAGGTTTGTACTCTATTCTTTCCAATTCTCCATTTGCATTGGACTTCAAGCCTAATGCAGAGTTCAATAATCATGAAACAAAGAAATGGCCTTTTCTGCTTCTAGGTCCTTGCATTATTCTTAAGGAGGGCCTTTCCTAGATGAACACTAGACGTCACATTCAAGATAAATATTTCTCTTATTTGTAATGTCTATTTCATTATTCAATTTAGCTGTCAGGTTGCTTACTTCTTTAGCCTCTTGGAATGCGGCCTCCAAGATGTAAATGGCATCTTGTAAGGAATCAAAGGATATATTACTGCCTTTAAGAATAATTTTGTCAGTTGTTTCTCTGATTTTCTCCTGTGAAAGTGATAACTTTTGTAGGCATTCAATCTCTATATCCTGATAAGTTCTTACCTGATTATTTTGACCATATATTTTAATATTACATGAACGGTTAGAGATCTTATGTCTTTTTATTTTTCTTCTCATAACATTCATCTAACTCTTACCTGAGCTCCTTTGTACACCTTCATCAACTATTTCATTTGATGCTTTATCTGCAACCTTAAGTTTTTCACTACATGTTCTTTTTGCCTTAAGTTACACAAACTTTGATTTGATGTTTTCTCACTCTTTTTAGAGGGAGGAAATTTCCCATGCAGACTCTAGCCCCTGAATACAGCAAAATCTTTGCCAACAAATGCAATCCTTCAGCTGCTACCATGTGGAGTTGCACTCAATAGTTGTAGTCCTTTGAGGTTGGGTTGATCCCAACACTAAAAGACTTTTCAAGAACTCCACATTCCTACTTGCTTCTTTTTTGCAGAGAAAATTGCCAGCATCTTCTAAAATCAAAGATGCTACATTCTCAGCAAGCAAGGAAGCAGTCCAATCATGCCCACCCTTGACAGCCTCAAGTTAAGGGTGTATTTTCAAATTTGTGTATAGAATTGACACCTGTTCCCTTGGATGAGAAATAATCTGACCCCTCTGTACCTTTTATATACAGCCAAATGCAAAGCCTTTCTTCTTCCATGGTCAGCCCAAGCTTGATGTTCAGTAGCTCCTATTAATTTTTTTGGATGATGTAATCACCATGCTAAGCAGCACTGTTTTTTTGTAAAGCTAACTCAGCTTCTTTCTTTTTAATTAGAAGAGTGATATCTGATTCAAGCTACTTGATTCTCAGATCAGTTTCTCTTAAAACCGAGCAGGTTAGTTAGGACCTGTCTTCTATCTTTGAAATAAAGCTGTAGATATTTACAAAAAAATGCTTTTCTAGTTGCAGTGGCAATCTGACTTATTAATTCAGAAATGTATTTCTTGAAAAGAGGCACCAGTCCAACCTCTGACATATATAATGAATGGGAGACCTTTTGCATGAATAGATGTTGGAATATCTCAAAGAATATTAGCTTCACTATAACTACACACATAGACATGACACTTAATTTGTGCTCTTATGCCCCTCTCAAGCATATAGTTCTGTTCATGTATCAGATGAGATCAGTCATTTTATCTCTGAATCTTGCAGTCGTGTATTCCTTAACAATTAGCACTGTTGTGTCACAAATTAAATAGGCACATACAATCATGTCGAATGAAACAAATAAATATCATTTCCCTTGTGTTCACAGCATGCATGTTTCAGTAACCGTCTCTTAACACTGATATCGCTCGACTCTATATATTAGTGATTACCCAAAGTTAAGCACCCAATCCATGTAATGCAAGCAGCAGCATGTATGCAATAGAGCTCTACAACTATCTATCCTTTTTAATAAATAGTTAATATGGACATCTTTTTCTAATTTCTAGAAAACCTCTGTAAGGTTTTACACTCAGAACAGTTGACTCCACATTAGTTGCTTAAACTGTTCCTCTCGTCCCAGTCAAAACGTCTCACTCAGAACAATTGACTCCACATTAGTTGCTTAAACTGTTCCTTGAACCAGCCAAAACGTCCATTTTATGAAACACCTATTTCGCACGGCTCAAGAATACAAAGTTCAATAGACTTAGACAAGGTGAACTGCAACACACCAAAGTGCTTGTTTGAAAATCATGGAGAGCATACATCCCGCCGAAGAATCCTTTGGGGAAATAAAAGCAGTTACCAAATCCTCTTTCATCTGGCTAGGTGAAACGGTAAAAATCAAGTTGGGGAGATCCCACCGTAGAATAGATTTATTGGAAGATACATGGATTGAGAAAAGGCCCTCTACCCACCCAGCTTATAAATTTATAGAATTGGTTGGTCACTTTCCAAGTCTGGACAGCACACCACTGCTTTCTGAATAAGGCAATTTAAAGTAATTTCACTTATTAAAGGAGTAAAAATGAGCCATGATTAATTTCTTCAAGCAGGTAATAAGCAATGCAACATTGGTCAAAGCAAATTTTGCAACTTGGGGATGCGAAACATGGCAACTACACACAAAACTAGGAATATATTCAAAAATTGAGTAAAGGTATAGAATGTGCCAACACACTGTCTACATTCCAAAAAAAAGAATTCAAATAAGATTGATGAAGACTTGAGAGTAGAGCATAAACGTATGTCAAGATAGGGAAGGTTTGATGGGTTGTAGATATTGCTTCTTTGAAATCTTCAAGACTTGCATGCAATATGTGCAAACATCAAACAAGGTGCATGAATAATATGATATAATTGGTTGTTATTTCATGGAATACAATGATTTAGTGGTAGAACATTTATAATTTATTAGAAATGATTTTACAAAACTTCAACTCGAATCAGAAACATTCAAACAAATGCAATATGTATAAACTTGAAAACAAAGATGAGACATCCAACCATGGTTTGTGGATCGGGAATGAAATTTTTTAAAATAACGTGTTCTCTCTAATCGGGGGTTTACGTCCGAGGATGGCTTTTTATGCTGAGCACTTCTTTCACATCCAGGATGGGATCATCGTGCGACCCAGATATTTATCACAGCGTTGGTGCCATGCTCTCTGGATCGCGCTGGGATCTTTCAGAGTCGGCTCTCACCGCCTGCGTGCACAAACTGATCATCACATTGACAGAGAGGATCGTATTTGTAGTTTATGCACATTGTCTGAGATTGAGACCAAGGCACATTTCATTTTTCGCTGCCCTATATACTATGAGATCAGAGGGAGATTTTATTGCTTATTCAAAGATTGCAGCTCCTTGGCTTCCTTCTTTTGCTACTCTGACCAGAGGTGTCTGGCACTCTATTTACGGGAGACAGTTCAGCTTCGTGACCATACCCTGCAGCTTCTATTTCCTTAGAAGCTGGTCACTGAGCAGCTCATTACAGATTTCTTCTTGCCCTCACCCCCGGCTCGGGGTGTGAAGCGGCCCTCATGTGCCTCCACCATCGGTCACTCCAGATCTGTGAGACCTCATAGTGCTTCTACTCATTAGCGACAGACCACCAACAGATCACAACGACGACTCCATACCCTTATTCTTCCGGGTCACTATCCTTTTGTGTTAGATTTCTTTCCGCTCGGGAAGGACCCCTAGTCCTTGCCCTAGTGGTTCTTTGTTCTCTGCTTCTTGTTTGGTTCCTTGTTCTTTTTGTTGTTCCCCCGACCATTGTTTGGTGGTCCGCTAGTTTCTTGCTTTTTGGCTGTTTGTTTCCTGTCCCATAAACCCTTGTTGGTCTTTCGTTAGACATTAATAAATTTATCTTATCTTATCTAATTGATCCTCACATGCAAGGGTTATTTTCATTCTTCAAAGTTTGCAAATTACAAAGAGAGTAAGGCTAGTCGAATACTTGTCTCTATTTATGGTCCGATAAAGAAATAAAAATTGTCTATTGCAATCTTCTTTGTTATTCATCCAATATTTCAACAAATCAGAATGAATGTTCTTCAAAATTGTGGAAAACCATCAATAAGGTTATATGAACGTTTAATCAAAAAGTTTACCAAAACAACAACATAGTGTGTAATGTACTGAAATAAAAAAAATGCTTGCAGATACCTAATCAATTCTGCAATTTGCTAACATGTGTTTGATCCACTTCTGAAAGTAATATTAAATATTTAGCCTATAGGCTATATTGTGTGAGCTTTCAACAATACCTGTTAGACTCTTTCAAACCGGACAGCTGCACAATATCATGGTTTAATTTTTAGATAGTGGTTGGACTTACTATTGGCCTTTACTGAATGACGTGTAAAATCAAATTTATAGTGAGCATCAAATCAAATGAAATCTTCAAATGAAATCAATTTTTTTCAAGCTATCAAATCAAATTTTAAATTCGACCAATATTTTCATTTAAAAGGTTGGAAAATCTTGTCTCCAGCTCAAGAATTAGAGCAGCTCCCAAATCCTGATATTTTTAGACGACTACAAATTTTACTAAAGCTTTTTGTATCAGCTAAAGCAGCATTGTTGAAAAGAAACAGAGAAACAACCTTTGATTAGCCTTACAGATTACTATGTCTTCTCCACAAAAAGTACTACGATATTTGCGTTGAACCATCGCCTCCTTTCGTCAAACATTGTGCTTTATTCTTAATGGGGTACTTCTCCTGTGAAGTGATCATTTTCTCGTACATATCTCTTGGCTACTGCCTCTTTCTGGGAACATCTTTTTTATTCTTCCTTGTGGCTGGCTTTATATTTTGGCAGTATATTCTTCACGCCTTTTCGAACGATAACTTGACTATGGTTACATCTGATCTTCTTGCAAACCTCTTCAAATGTGACAACCTCTTCTACACGAGGCTGACAAAACGAGTGAAAAAGAAAAAATTCTATTTGGGGGAAGCTTAGACTATTTGCAGCTTTGCATCTCTGTTAATTCTTTAGCAGCAACTGTTCTAATTTAACATTTGTCTTCATTTTTTCTTTTTCTTTTTGTCAAATAAAAACAAATTCAAGTTCTTTCTCCGGCTAAGATGAGCATCTCCTCTTGCTGCTAGAGCTATGATTTTTTGGCTACTTTTCTCTTTGCCACAATCTCCTTTCTCCTCCTCCCTGTTAGCAAACCATTCCTCATCCGAGATCTGATTCTATCCCGTGAATATCATATTTTGATACAGAGAAATG
>MU228490.1:158659-229525 GCA_018584345.1 Thuja plicata | reverse complement strand
ATATATATATATTAAGCAATGCAAAATTAGTACAGTCTTATTTTTCAGTATTGAAAATAGAAATTTATTACTATTTATCTTCTTTTTAATAATTTTTTTCTTTTTTGTAACATTAAAAGTAATAGAATACCGTAAGAAAGGAAGATAATATTGAAAAATATTCTTATGAAAAGAAATAATAAAATATAGATTTTTTCTTTTATGCACATTTTTTTGCTTAGTAATTTTTTTTGATCAATCAACGACAAAGGCCTTTTATTAATCATAAATAAATTTACCCTTACTAATAATATTTAAATATATATATTTTTAAATTTTTTAAGCAATGCAAAATCATTACAATTGTTTTTGATCAATAAAATTTGTTTGGGAGTTTTTTCAGCCAGAAAGTTGACTTGAAAATGATTTAACATGAGACTAAGGTGGTTTTGAAAGATGAGACAAGTTTAGCGGACAATTAACGAGCAATTGTGGACAATGAAGTTGACAAAATGAATCATATCAGCTAATAATGATATATGAACACCCTAATTTTAGGTACAAAAGTACCACCACTACCTAATCAATCACTAATTGATGGTAATGATCACCTTTGTTCAATCAAACCCATTTTTGTTTATAGTCAAATTGAATAAATTGATCCACAAAGCCATTTTTGTTTAGTCAAATTGAATTAATTGATCCACAAAACCACTTTTGTTTAGTCAAATTGAATTAATTGATTCAAGTGACTGATAGTTAAATTCTTGAATTCTTGATCTTAGTTAGATTGAGTTAATTGGCCCATTGATTTGAAGTTAAACTAAATACATTTGAGCATATTATCTTTCTGAGTTATGAATTTAAATTAACATCATCTACGCATTTGGTATTTTACTTTGATAATTGAGTTCTTTTATTTTGAATTAACTTTAGTTCTTGTATATTACATCATTTGTCTTTGGGGTTGTAATTATTTGCGAATTGCTTATAGTAATTAGACTCACGCAATTGGATTCTTATTGAATCATGTGTTATCAATGTTGGTGTTAAAAGCTTGTTTATGCCCATTGAAAAACAAGGGTTTCATTGAACTTCACATTGCGTGCCCATTATCACCTCCAAAGCAATTGTGAAATTAAGGTTTGATTTTTCTTTTCTCCAATTTTGAACTTGAGAGGTCATTTATTTCTAGTTGTGGTTGGCTTCTTGTATTTAGTCTTTTGCAAATAATTTCATTTTGTAATGTTTTGGCACAAAAAAGCTTTCCATTGCTTCTAGAGAGCTCAAAACTTGGAAGAGTTGAAAACTTATAAATTTGTCAATTTTGGTGAAGTTTGCAAATTTTTTTTTTTTTTTTTTAGCTTAGGCATGTACATTGGGCTACGCAACCCCATTCCCACTAGGGTGGTTGAGTCTCCCCCATTCCAATAAGAACTCTCTAGTGCCACCTCCAATATCCTAGGGTGTATTCAGTAGTTTGGTCTGTAAGTTAGTAACTTTTTGTGTCTCTTTCTATTGCTCGTATTTTTGATATTGGATTGAAAGGGCTGAAACCCTTATACAACAAAACAACCAAATGACAGAGGAAACAAGTACCATGAGCTATGGGAGAAACCAAACAACCCAATAATGTGAAACTAATTAGATCTAAATTTTTAGTTTTCTATTTCAAAAATAACATTCTATTATAAATTAAGAAGTAGACCAACAAAAACACAATAGCAATATGAAGGTTTACATTGTAAATAAAATTAAAAAGACATTAAATATCATCATCTTTCCGCATTATTATGACATTCAATCCACTGACTTTGTAAAGTCATTAATTTCTTGTTACGGGAATAACTTCCCACCCAACTAGCTAAGTTACTAACTACATTATTAAATGTAAACCTTATTCCTCAACCTCGTTAAGGTTTACATTATGAAAAAAAAAGAATAAAAATTGTATCAACATCAACCTAAACTTCCTTGTTTAGGAAAGTGACCGGATTATCCAAATTTGAATTAACATCAATCAAAACTTCTCTATGTAGGAAAATGTCTTGATTATCTAATTTTGCATCAGCGTCAACTCAAACTCATCATGCTTGGGAAAATGTTCTTATTATCCAACTCAGAATGAACATCAACCCAAACTTCTCAGGTTTGGGCAAATGTTGTGTTTATTCAACACACAACTATCCATAGTTAGTTTGTCAATTCAACTATCCATAGGCTGAAAACTCACCAACTTTATGGATTTAACAATCCATAAATCAACAACAACTAAACAAGTTTGTGGATTCAACCATCCAGAAACCACCAAAATAATACAAACATCTACATAACATGTGAGAATATAAAGTGTTCCCAACCTCCTTGGACATTGAGACATCTTTCTTTCAAAAGTCTACATCTCCTCCGAGTGTGTCTAATGCCCCCTGTAGTGCTATGGAAACAATCCCTCTTCTGTCGTACAAAACACCAACCTAAATGTTAATACACCAAGTGCACCCCACAAGAAAATCTTGTCCACTCTTACTCCTTGAAGGATAAAAATAATGCCAAGTTCCCTCTTTTTGTCAAGGACACAAATAAAAAAGTGCTTCTCATACAACAAATCACTCCTGAACAAGAATCTAGCTCAAATTGATAGATATCCTCTTGCCTCCACTTCCTACAACCTCTAATTTGATCTTTTTAGTTCTTACTTACTAGATATGACACCACTTTTCAAAAGAAAAATCAACATTAACTAGTTTTCTAAGTGCATTTATGAAACTCATAATGTAATTTGGATGTCCAATCCAACCAAAAATGTATCCCTGCAATAAAATCATATCTTCAACCAAACCAACTTACCTTTACAAATCTTTCATACAAGCACGTGCTTGTTTCCTTAAACTTGATTTTCGAAAACTGAAATTTGGAATTAAACAGTGAAATGCCTATGATAGGGTGATTTTGATTGGTAAAAGACATGCAATATATTTTTCTTTATTGCAGCTATATATGCATAAAAATAAGGTGGCCTGTTCTATGCACTTCTTCACTGCTACTAGAATATTTTTGACCAATAGAATGCTAGAAAATCAAACTGAAACAAATAAGCACATATTGCTCTCATACCCAGTAATTAAAACTAGAATTTCAAGTATATACAAATTCCCAACGAATTTGTAACAGATGTGACCACTGGCAACAAAATTCATATATACACTCGAATAATGCAAACCGCCTTCAATCAATCCCTTATGTTAGCAAGATAACGATCTACATTCCTCTACAACATTGTTGAATGTCCAAAAATGTCCAGCATTGAATATTAATGCCCTTTTGTATGCCTTTCAAACTCACCTTTAACCATACATAGCAAAATTTTAATTCTCAGAAATAGGGGTTTTGATACGCCACAATGTATCTCCACAATGTTCATGCCTTCCTCAAAATTTACATGCTGGTTGCATCGCTAAAAATTATACCATATATTTTTTTGTGATTATTTAATTTGCAAGAGATTGGACTGTGGTGGTTATATCAGATGCCCAATGTAACTTACCATGATGTGATGCTGATGACCATAGTGGAGAGATGAAATGCAAATACATTCATGTTCCACCTACCCACAGGAGAGATTACAGACAACCTCAAGGATGTCTATCACATCCTGCTACTACCAGTACGAGGTACTACCATTGCTCAAATATCATTTCTAACTTGCTCTAATATCAATGACACTGACAAAACATAATAGCAATATAAAGGTTTATATTGTAAATAAAATTTAAAAGATCTTTTTATATTGTCAATGGACCCTTGGTCTACTGATGAAGTTGAATGGCTCATACCGAGCCCACCAAGGATCAAGTCTTGCTGAGTGCAAGGCTCTGACATCATAAGGGATGAGGCCAGGATCGTGCCTTGGGCGAATTTGGCGGCGTGGATGCCCCTCAATCCTTGACTCTAAGCCGAAGAGGTACACATGTGGACCCGTATTGGGTTCCTAAATCGTTTACGCGGTGGCCTTCGAAACCTCCATAAAAAAAGGATCTTTTTTACTTTATTATTATATGGAATGTATTAGCTTTACTAAACCATTATTTCTCCATTACATAATTAATTTTCCACCCAACTAACTATTTAATTAACAAGATTATTAAATGTAAATTTTTATAAATTCAACAACTAAATTAACTCAAGATCTTAGAGGCTAATGATGTTGTGGCAATAACATCGTTAAGAACACAACTTTGTTTTATCTTTATTGAAGGATACCAATATAGGACAACCTTTGAAGATTTGATTGCAATTGTTGTGCATACCCAATGAGCTTAAAGGTTGCATGGTGATGGAAAATTGTAATGATAGTATTATAAGAGTTATAGAAAATAAAAAAAAGGATGGTACCTCTCTTTGACAAATAACTAAACATGAAAGCAAGTATTGTTGGTGCTAAAAATAGATGTCTTTATTGAAGAAACTCTAGAATTGCTAAAAGAGAAGACCCTTAAAATTATAACTAAATAAATCCATTAAAAATATAGAATTCAAAATTAGTAGAGGAGAGTTAGGTTTATACATGCAAGGCGCATTTGAGGACCAAATAATAAAGACCTTTCGAGCCAAAAGTACTACCACAATGGCTACATACAAAAATTCACACAAAAATTTAATTTGTAGAATTAGCAATTTTGCTAGTAATAGAATCACGGGGTGGTTGATTCAAGAGTGGTAGTTGTTTAATTTAGGAGTCAAAAATAAAATTTTAAAAAATAAGAAAGCAAAGAGATTAGCAAATAAATAACATACATAAAGTAAAAGGGAAAAAGTGTACCTATTAGTTAACTAAGCATTATCATCAACGATAGTTAACTAAGCATTATCATCAACGAAGATTAGTAGAGAGAAGATTTTAATGAAGCTATATGGGTCATGTGTTGGCCCATTAATTGATCATCAAAATTTCCATGTATGCTTGGTTTTTTTCAAGTATTTACATAGTTTACCCCAAAGAAAGACAATATGCACCATGAACAAGTGTTAGTTTGTAAAATAAGCACGTGGGGCTTTAAAACTTGCCTAACATATATCTAGTTGATGTCTCACATCTAGACCTACAAAAATGAAATAAAAGATCACACAAAGTATAAATTAATGGAACACCAATCTTGCACTTCACATAAGAATCGAAACTCCATTCCTCCAATTCCCAATCCTTGTTACAAGTACCATACAATTATAAGAACAAGTGGAGCATTTATGGTAACTTGACACATGTATGCCTCCCTTTAAACACAACGCTATAGTAATCATTCAGAGCTCTGAAGATCAAACTCAAAGCTTATTGCTCTTGAAAGAGATTTAGTTCAAAATTGCAGCATGCTCAACATGGAGTGAGCTAAAGTATTTGCAAAAGGGTTCTTGTTTGTTTTGGAGGTTGTTCCCATCTTGATACTAGGTAGGGTCTATTTTCTTCCTTTCGCCTTTTATATTTTTTCTTAATTTTATTATTTTGGTGTTTGTGTAGGGTTCCTTTGGCCTTGTTTGCACCTAACCTTGCCTTATTAGTGGTCTTGTTTTCTTTATTTTCTCATTTTCCAAAACCCTACATATAACCCTATACTTCTTCAAAATTGAGCTATAGCCGTTTGGGCATTTTCCTGTGCCTAGTTGTGCCTTAACCTTGAATGATCCATTGGTTCTTTCTCGAAGAACTCATAACTAGATTAAATTGTTTAAAATCCAATTAGATACACCTATAATGCTTTGCCTAAGATATCACAAAATGATTGCCTTAGGACTAAGAATGGTTATACAAGATCATGAAGTCATCAAACTTTAGGAATCGACGATTAGAGTTTGCAATTTCAGGTTTGTATGGAACATAAACCTAAAAACCTCAATTCTTGACCCCTAAACAACTATGTAGAACCCTCTGAGTAAAAAGATAGGAACACTAGAATTGATGTTCAGGCATTGAGGTTTCAGTTTGAAAGTTCTGCATAAATATGTGAAATTTGGCATAGACAACATTGATTTCTAACCCCCAACCAATGTTATAGGGTCTTCTAAGAAAAATGGAGAACATCTTAGAATCAATGTTCGAACATTGAGGTTCTCACCTTAGTGTTTCACAAAAGATTAAGAAGCTGGACATCAAGAACCCTGATTTCTGATCCCTAAAGAGAAACCCTTCGATGATTTATATTCCTTCTTAGATACCTTATTCAGTGTTTTGGGTGGAGTTGATTATCCCATAAGATGCGTCCCACCTTGTCTTTAGCAGAAAGGGAGAACTCAAAAACGAAGAGCTTGATTGCTAGCAGTTTGCTTGTGAGTGCTTAGGGGATCAATTTGTGTCGTTTGATGATTTCTTTCTATTAAATCTCTTGACTGAATATGTTGGTTCTCCCGATGGTCCACCGCTGACTGTATTTTATCCCCCAATCTATTCCTTAATTTCCTCCACTATATTCTGTGTCTGACTAATGTCTTTTGGCTATGACTGAACCAACTGGAAAATGTGTTGTATCTCTCCTGAAATGCTTGGCATTTTGATTAATCATTTTTTATAATATTTTCCACTCTTGACTGAATTCCTTAATGCTAATCCTCTATAAAATTGTTGAAAAAGATCTCAATTTGTCACCGATTGTCTCAAAATGTGAGAAAAGGTTATGTGCTTTTGAAATAATGAAAATCTCTTTTAATAGTTTCAAAAATTGTGTTAAATGTGTATGTGTTTCTTTATGGATGTCGCATTCAGTAGTATCCATATTGGAGGTCTTAAAAGATGGTTGTATCTATATCCTTATTTGTACTCATATTTGTTCGAAGACAACTTGAACTATGATATTTCTCTTCACATCCTCTACAATAATCATTGAAAGGAATTTGAGCCAAGGTTGTTTATAGAAGCACTTGAAGTCGAGATGTCATTTGACAAGCTACAATTTTTCTCTAATCTGATCATACCATTGTATCATTAAAATGAAGTTGACTCTAGAGGACCACATTAATGTAATGGAGATCTAATTTTTTTTATTGATAGTCCCTTTCATTCCTCTTTATTTATCAATGTCCTTGCGCTACTGCCACAATTTCTTGCTAAGGCTATTAAATCCTTTATGCCACATAAGGATGAGCTTCAATCATACTAAAAAATGACACTAGCAAAATAATTCACCACATAGTTGGATGGCTTCCTTACAGAGTATATGGAAATTTCACCACACCTTTGGTTTACACAATTTTGGCTAATGAATTAATTTTTTTGATTTCATGCATACATAAGACCTGAATTGTAGCTTCTTCCTTAACAACAATGTTTCGTGGTATTCCTATTTTTGTAAACTATAGCTTTGCTTAATATTTGTTTATCTCTGTCAATTTCTTCACTGGAAGTAACATCAAGGTTGCTCCTGGAGGTAACATCTATGTTCACCTTAATGATTTATGTTAGCTACATATCCCAAGAGTTCTTAGTGACAACTTTGATAGTGTCATTATAGAGAATAGATGTAATGTCTCTTTTCTAGAATTCTAATTACTCGTTGGCTGAGTTGCATCACTAGTTCCCTCAGGCTGACAGGAACATGCTCTGATCACATTCTCCAATTCAACACTTGGAAGGTGAAACAAATACTATATTTTAGTTCCATCTCTATCAATTTTTTTTAAACATTGAAAGATGTATACAAAAGGATCCTTTGGTGCAGCAAACAATGTCTTGGAATTTTTTATCTTTCAAAAGTTGAATAAACATAATTACAAGAACTGCCTGACTCAATGAGTCACGAGGTGGGCTAATGAAAAAAAAGCCTAGAAGACCCAGGACATGCTTTAAGTCATTTTAAAGTCATTTTAGACATGTTGTTAGTGCGTTGGTCAATTTGGAGTCATTTGCAATTAAATTGCAAAAGTTGTCAATAAGTCAAAAGGTTTTAAATCGCTTGACAACTCTTCAAGTTGTCAAGCAAATTTTGTTGATTGGTGGTTAACCGATCCAAAGTAGTTGGAATCGATTGGCTATGGTAGAAAAAGTATAAATAAGCCTCAAAATCATGGTGCAGGTTGTTGATGAAAGTTGGAAAGAGTTTTGATTACAAAAATGTTGCCAGAGCAGAAATTCACTGTCATTTTCGTGTTGCAGAGCCTTGCATTTTTGCATATGAAATATTGAAAGACCAAATGATATATTTATTTGAAGGGCTATGAGTCTAATTTGTAATGGTTCAAGTTTTGTTCGATTCCATTCAATTTTATAGGAGTATTTGTCATTTTTGTAGTTGTAGGTTGAAACCCTTTCTAGGGTAACTAGTGGGCATAAATAATTGCCTAACTTTCAAACTAACTATGGGAAAAACCTCCAAATTGGTTTATAGGTCCTTTGATATGTATATTTTAATGTTCCTATGGTTGCAGAGTGTGAATCTAAAGTTTTTCTTAAATATTGTGATGTCCTAACAATATGTCATACAAGGTTCAATCTAGCAATGACAGTGACAAGCCTTTTGTTTGGAAGTTTATCATGAATTGAACATGTGGAAGAGGGTGAATGTTTTATTATGGAATCTATGACAATAAGATGCTCCTTACCTTGTAGAAATTTGATGGAGAATATGAATTTTGTAGTCATTTTGTCAATGAAAATCCCATTGTCTAGTCTAGTCCTTGGTGTAACTGTCATGTTTATAACCATCTTTTGATTTTGTTTATAAATTTAATGAACATTGGCACCTTTGAATCATGGTCAAATTTCCACATTTAACCTTATTTTGGAACAATACTCACCTATTTCAACTTCTACTTTCCCTTCCATAAACCAACCACAATAGGAACTTCAATACACTTCAAAGTCACCCAATATACTATTCCTACAATATTGAACTCCTCTCATAGATCAAAGAACTCTCTATCTGATTCAAAAATCAGACTTAAGGACTAATAGCCTTGACAAGAAATGAACTCCAATCACAAGTGCAAAGGTGATTCACAAACCCTTAAGTTAGTAGAATTCCTTCACACACATGGAAACCAACATTCACTTTATCGTTCAAATTTCCAGCCCTTATATTCATGAGGGCCAACATAACAACAGAGGCATCGGACCATTAGACCGAATTGAAATGCGTTGGCACATAACATATTTTTTTAGTAACAATACCCTAAATCAAACTTGTCAAGTCACTGTGAAAATCAGACTTACAAGATCACTACCATTGCTCACCATTAACATGTATTATGACAAGGTTTTCTTGTACTCTTAAGGATACAAATGGATTCAACATAACAATCATAAGGTTTCAAAGAGTCTACAAAAGTTCCAAAAATAGGAGGAAATAAAATTTAATTATTACTGTCATATGGTTGCAACCGTCTTGTAACATATTGCCGCTAGGGCTTCTTGTCGTGGATGGTAATTTGTCATCTCCTTCTTTAGCGACTGCTGGTCTTGCTTCCAAGGTCTCTGCAGGGCCTTTGCTGCCCAAGGCTCCTTGGGTTTCCTTGAAGGCTATGGCTGGGGCTGCGAAGAAGACTCCCGTGGAGTCTGTGCCTGTTCCCGTGGCTGATTCCATTTCTCTCTCTTTGGGTGTGGAAATAGTGGAGGAGATTGAGCACACCTCTTCTATCCTTTTAAACTAGGTGACTATCTACAGATCTAGGGGCTTTTGGCCAAGTCTTCCAAAGCTTCATGCATGAATTTCCACATATTGGGAACCCATCATAACTGGTGCAGTCCATATCTTCACATTGGCGAAAGGTTTTTTCATAGCCAAATTTGATTATGTTGAAGATAGAAATCGTATTCTTTGTGGTCATTTTTTTAGTTAGGATGACCACTTTGTGTTGATGGTAAAACCCTATAATGAGGATTTCTATCCCTCTTCTGATACTTTTAATAAGATTCCTATTTGGGTTAGGCTTCCAAACCTTCCTCTTCATCTTTGGGTGGATCATCTTCTCGAGGAGGTGGGTGAGGCTTTCAAAGACTTCTTGATGGTGGATGAAGAACTACAAACATCCTCCACTTCACCTATGCCCATATTTTGGTGGATATTGAGGCTTCTAAGTGTTTGCTTGCGAAGATCAAGCTGGTTTCTCCTAAGGGCAGCTAGATTCATCCTTTGGACTATGAAGGGATTCCTTTAAGGTGCAGAAGGTGCTTTAAAATAGTTCATGTTGCGGCTAAATGTGGTTTAGTCTGTGTCTTGGTGGAAAGGTGCCTCTTCCCAGCACTACATGGTTGTGAAGAGTACATCCCAACGAAGCTTTCCCCAAGTTGTGGCACCAGATTGACTGTAGTGCCTCTGGAGGTGGGCACAATTTTATCCCATGAGGGCGCTATTGGTTTTAGTCACGTTGATACGATGAGAGTGGGTCTCCCCCTTGATGATTCAAACCATGTGTTGGTTTTAGATTCTACTGGCCCTGCTGGAACCGTATCTGAAATTTCTTTGATGGATGGATCTAGGCTTCCTACTGGTATGCTAGTTGTGGCTGGTTCTTCTGGCCCTATTGTTACTCCATCTTATGTGGTTGCTGGTTTTGGGTTTTGGTTCTTTGTTGGCTGAGCCTATGCAGAGTGCTGGAACCTTACTGGGTGCTGGGAATTCGGTTCTAGATTCCTTATGATGGTAGGATGAGGCTACTAAAGTGGAAGAAGGATGGATTATGGTTAAAGGTAAATCTTTCAAAATATCCTCGCCTTCTTTTGATACGACTCTCCGGTCCCATAAGAAGGGGTCTAAGGGATAATCTTGATGTTGGTTTTATCTCTTGGCTGCTCAAATTCAAAGTTTAATCTATGAAAATGATATTTTGAGTGTTATTTTGGGGAACTGGCCTTTTTTTTTTTTATGGCTAGTCTGTTGTATTTTGGGAACTCTTAAAGCTCTATCTTAAGTTTTTTCTTTGTACAAGGTTTGAGGGCCCCTTCAAAACCCGCTTTTACATTAATCCAAAACAATCTTGTAACAGTCACTAATAACTTTTGCAAATGAAAACATTTGGAAAATATCTTTGGTGGACCTTTATATAACCTTACGACAGACCTTTGGTCCAATTTTTATAGAGATCTAATGGTGGGAACAAATGTTATTCCATTTTTCCTACGACAGATAACCCTAGGGATAGATTCAAGTAAGTTTTAGTAAATTTGTCACAACTTCCAAAATAATGAAAGAAAAGGTAACAAATAAAAAATGGAATTTAATTCACCATACTTGAAGCTCCAATGGCTTAGAGATCAAATCCAATCAATGTCAATAATAAATGAACGTCTGATTATCAGTAAGACAGGAGATAACGTTGCAAAATCTGATTTTTTAAACTTTCTTTTCTCCATTCACATCTCCTCTCCAATCCCCAACCCAAAGGGGGTTTAAATAACCTTTAAATTCATATTTTAACTATTTCAACATAATTTTGAGTTATTTGGTCGTTTGGACAACTTAATGACAAGTTTTGCACAAAATTGCCAAAGTTGTCAAAGCAACTTTTGAGCAACTTTTTGCAATTTTTACATTTTGTAGCCAAATGACCTCCTATCAACTTGTGACTCTTCGAATATGCTAAATATGACTTAAAACCATGATTTACACCATTTTATCACATTTGAGCACTTCTGGTAGTGTTGACCAATGCTGACCTTGTCAGGGCCTCAAGAGTCACTATGAACTGAATGACTATCATAGCCTGACAAAATGATTGAAATTGGTTTGAAACAACTATAAATAGTCCTTTAGACCTTATTACATCTTTAAACAACATCAAAACATGAATCAACACAAAAATGTGACAAAACCTCAACAGGTCACAAGTGACCCATAGGTGCTCCTGCACCATACTCCGGACCTGGTAAAGATTCAAAGTCCCTTGGAAACATAGAAAAAAAACCTAAAAATAAAACACTTTCATAGGCACCTCTTAATCATACCTTTTTATTAGGACACCTAGTACATATAGGATCCAAGAAAATTACAAAGTCTTCTTGTAACAATAATATATTACCATTACATAAGAGGTTGCAACTATATCTTGATACAAAAAACATGAATCTTCTCATTCACCACACTGATACAAAATCAAGACTAAGACAATAAATGATCACGACTCAACAAATTTAATTTCTAAGGATAAAAGATCCTCTTATTGATGACGTAGACACAAAGTTAGTACTAAAAATATTAGGCCTCCATTACCAATGAATGATCACTACTCATAAACAAATTTAAAGTTCAAAGGGTATTACAATCACCTTTACTATCTTATGGATATTCACTTATTCATAGTACCTTCAAATAAGACTGTCACATCTACATTGTTGTCTGATCACACTCTGATTTGATGCTTACACTTACTGACCACAAAGGAAACATAATTGGAATTGAATATTGTTGTTGTGAAGCCTTTAAATATTTCATGGATCATTTGGAGAGACACCTTTACACCAATTAACTCTTTATGATTGGAACAAGACACTTTATTTCCGACTGATATAGAAATAAAAACTGTCAATTCAGTGGCATGGAGACTCACATAATTGCATTGGTTTAAAGACTATTCTTAGAAACACTTCTTCTATAACATTGAATGTTTGAAATGACTCGTTAGACTTCAATCCAAATTCTTATGTGCCCATTTCAACAAGACTATGATGACAAAGAGTTTACCATTTCCTTTGGAGCATCAAGAAATTTTCTTGATCAAACTTATTGACCATGACAGTCATATCAAAACAGTAAATAAAATTATTCTAAACCTCTTTCCTTGCACATTCCAAAGGTTATAAGGGTCTTCAACATTCCTTAAGGTCAATACAAATCATTTTCCAACTTTATAAGACCAATTCAACATACAAATGTTTGAATCTTTTGACTGTTATGAATGTTAGAATAACTGAGAGGGGGGGGGGGGGGGGGGGGGGGNGGGGTGAATTAGTTAGAATAAGTTAGCCCTAAAAATCATACTACAGTCCCAAATTTCTCCAGATGTATATAAAAAAAAATTAAGCATATAATTCTACTCGATGAAAATGTATTTTGTAATTTCTAACTTTCATCAATAGTGTTTACCGAGTGTCAGTAAATTAATACTGTGATTACTGATCTAGGTCAATAAAGTAAAGTGTAAAGTAAAATAACAATCCACAACATTCATGCACATTGACACATATTTTTAACGTGGAAACCTTGTTAAGGGAAAAACCTGGGACCGGTAACCCAAAATATTTTCATTCTTCTGAAGTGAGCTCAGTGAAGAGCCAACCCTGTTAAAGGTTAAAATGCACACTGTTAAATGTGACCTGGTTAGAGGATTTAAAACTAACAGTTCTCTTTTGACCATGCCTTCACTATGGGGTCAACAAGAAAACAATCAACATTCCTTGAATGTTATAATAAGGACTTTACTGTCCTACTCGGTTAAGATATTTATCTGTAACAATGGTTAAATTGATATAGTAATGATCTGATTGAAATACAACTCTATTTTGCAGATATTCAAATATATGCTAAGTACATAATACCCCTGATCAATTTTTTCACTTCAGTTCATCTCATACTTCATCCTTGATCTTCTCGGTAATGCTCTTTCCTCTATCACTTGGTAATGTCTACAGAAATACTCGGTTCTATCTTTAACCAGTTTGATCAGTCATGCATAAGTTCGCATGTATGCTTTCATCATGGCATCACAATTCATAATGAATCTCTTGTCTCTTATATAGACATCATGTATCATTTAATTTTCATCCTTCATATTTTGCCGCTTAATCTCCATCGTTGATTTTCCCGCTTGATCCATCTTCGACAGTTGTGTTAAAAAAAAGTTTCAATCTCTGTCGTCTGATCTTCATTGAATTTTCATAACCGTTTGATTAAATAAAAAAAATTATCTTTTGCCTCAAAATTATCAATTTCTAGCACAACATCTTAGTCAGCCTCGGTTCGATTAAATTGCTTGATCAATAATTGTGTCGGCAATCCGTTGCTCGGTTATCACTGTGCTTGGTATACACTGTCTTTTACCCAGTTTACACTGTCTCTCGGTGTATACAAAACTCTTCATTTAACAACCATATAAACTTTGTTTGTTCTAGATCTTCAATTTATAACAAATGTTTTCCACCATAATAATACTCAAATAAGTTGACATCAATGACAATACATTAACTGATAATTTCTATCATCACTTCTTCAACTTGGTTGAATATCAACAAAAGAATTCAAACATATAATCAGTTGTAGTTCATCAATCTCTCCCTTTGGCATTGATGGAAACACATTATGAAATATGCAATATAAAATGCCATACAACAAATACCAAACTTATATTCTACAACTGCAATAATTCTGTAGCTCTCCCTAGCTTGAATATAAACTGTTTAAGTATAAACAAAATACTCACTATGCAGACTCTCTCCGTAGATTATACTTTTCAGCTCTTGAATCTCTCTGTAGATTAGATATGTCTCTCCCTTTCTCTTTTCTTCCTTTAGTGGATAGATACTCTCCCTTTGTATTTCATCGATATATCTCTCCGTTTGACAACAATGCCAAAAAGAAATATGTAGCTCTTCAGTAGCCAAATAAAATATCTCTGATTTTTGGTGCAGTAAGTACCTTTCAGTGTACTGATATGTCTGTTTCAATCCAGTTCAGCTTTGCATCAACATGATTGATCTTCTGATTATGTGTAGGTTGATGCAACCTCCTAGTCTTCTTAGTGACCAATAGACAAGGGACGAACCCCTAGTCTACCTCTCAAGTACTCAAATGTATCCTTTGGCAAGGGTTTTGTGAATATGTCTGCAAGTTTTTCTTTTGATTCTACATATTCCAATATTACTTGTTTATCTTGTACTTGTTCCCTCAAATAGTGATATTCGATAGATATGTGCTTTGTCTTTGCATGCATCACATGATTATATGAAATATTTATAGCACTTGTATTATCATTGGATCAATGATCTCTTCATTTATTCCTTTCAACAATTGTTTTATCCATGCAATGTTATAACAATTTATAGCAGCAACAACATATTCTGATTTTGCACTTGACTGGGATATGCATCCTTGCTTCTTGCTTATCCAAGTAACTAGTCTTTCTCCAATAAAGAATGCTCCACCAGTAGTACTCTTTCTATCATCAATATTTCTAGCCCAATCAACATCAATATAAACTTTCAATTCAAATTTGCCTTCTCTTTCATACCATAGGCCATAGTCCTCAGTATTTTTTCAGATATCTAAATATCCTCTTTACAACAATCATATGTGATTCTCTGGGGTTAGCATAAAATCTTGCAACAATTCTAACCGCGTGTGCAATGTTAGGTCTTGTGTGTACAACATACATCAATTTTCCAATCATAGATCTGTACAAAGTCTGATTTACCTTAGGTGTCTTATCTTCTTTTGTCACTTTTCATCCTATCACCATTGGTGTTTCGACTGGTTTTGATTCTTTCATTTTGAATTTCCTCAATACTTCTTTGATGTACTTTGACTGTGTAATGTAGATACCTGTTATGCCCTGCATACCCGTCCCTACATTTTGTAGGAAAAATGTTGGGTCCCCCTTTTTCTCTCTTTTGCTTTTTCCTTAGTTTCTTTTGTTTCCTTTGTTTCCCTCCGGGCTTTGCTTCTGCGAGGGTTGTTTTTATTTTGCTTCTTGTCTTCTTTCATCTCTGGGACCCGGTCCCAGAGTTTGTTTTTCCTTTTTAGTCGTCCAGATCCTGGACTCCAGGATTTTCTGCCACCATGTCTTCTTTTGTTGGAAGGTGTGGTTGCATGGAACCCTCGGGACTAGAGTCCGAAGGTTTGCCTTTTTTGGAGTTTGCACAAGGAATGCAACATGTTTTACCCTAGGGTTATAAATTGGTTTTACCTGTCACTTTCACATTTACCGCGATCAAAACACTCAGAGAAATTACCAAAGTGATTAAGGCAATTCAAAGCGATTAAGTGCAAACTGCTTTTGGTGATTAACAACGTTCAAACAACAGTAAATAGTGGTGCTTTCACGGTCATTCCAAGGTGAACCAGTTGCAGAGCGACTCCCATGCTCACCTTCCCGCATTCTCTGTGTCTCCAGGTAGGTTCTTCGGCTCTCTTCCCTCTGTTTTCCTGTTTTCTATTTTTTTTTCTTGCTTTCTATCTCACTTGGTTTTGGTCTAGTTTTTGCTTCCTGTCTTTGGATTTGCCACGTCTTTGTGTTGGCTTTTCTGTCGCCTCCTATTGGTGGGTTGGTTCTGCAAGAGGGTTGTCCACCCTCTGTGCAGTTGTAATTTAGTGTAGCATTTGTATATATCTTGTAAATTTTGTGGCCTCTTGTAAATAGCTATATATATGTCTATTATTGGTCGGCTTGCGAGTTGTGCTTTGGCCCTCGTAGCACTTCTGCCCTCTGTATATTTGGTGTATGCCCCATGTATATCCTTCCTCATCTGCATCGAGCTCACCGTGCCCTTTCATGTCTTCCCCAATTTTTTGAGCTCTCCCTCTCAGCCAAATACCACCTGGTTTGAACTCGACACCTTGCTGGTTCGAGCCATGACAGTTTTCTCTCTCCTCCATCAAGTCAGTCTTTATGACGGATTAAGTTTCCCACGCGCGAGCATTCAAAACCCGCCCAAGTGGCTTTTGTTTCTTCGCGCGTTCGGACAGTTTTCGGCGTTAATGCCATTACTCCCATTTACTACGCGACCTTGTGACACTCCCACGTCAGCCCAGTATGGCTAATTTTTGGTCATATCGTGCAATGGTTAGTTTTCTAGACTCTGGGTCCCAAGTCTCCCTCCGGTCTTTATTTCATTTCACCACACAAGATAGAATTCTCGGGGATCCTTTAGGCCTTGGTAGAGGTCAAATTCCCAAGTCATTCTTATTATATATATCTTTTTCGGGGTTTGACGTGAACTAACATCCTTTCAGGAACATATGCAAAGAAGTGAAAATCTCAGGGATCCAGAATAATGCTATGTTTTACATGTATACTGATGGTTGTCTTGTTTTGTAGGTTGTCAGAGTTAAACTTATCAATCATGTCGGAAGCATCTGTACCACCTTCTCCACTCGGGAGTCCAGAACTCCCCACTACTGCTGCAACCAGGGAAGCTGTCAGGACGAAGGCCGAGAAGGCCTTGAAAAAGTTCCCATTAACAATGAAGTATCTGAAGGGGGACACTATTCTGGGATTGAAGGTTGATTCCAAGTTACAGTTAATCACCGACACAAGTGTCGGGATGTGGGCCGAAGTGCAAGCCTTAGTTAAGATGACATTCATTCAACGCACAGCCGGAGATCCATTGGCCCTCAATATGTTTGGCTATGAGATTCTTAAAGCTATCTATTTTCCCTACTCCGTGCAAGCTCCAGAGCTCATTCTCACTTGGTAGAACACTACAACACGGCCGTTCGGGCTGTCATGTTCGCCGCCCCAGTTCTGACAGGTTACCCAACGCCTATGGTGTCTCTAGACGCCGTGACTTTTGCTGTAGGGCTGGGGATCCCCCAATTTGATGACGAGGTCATTCTCACCCGGTCTCTGGCCTTGGAAGAATTTTAGAAATTAGATCTCATGGCCCGACAATATCCCAATAACAACTGGCTTAAGGTGCCAAGGAGGGATTTCAAAAAGATGAAGCTAGAGATCCCCCAGACAGAATTTAAAGAGAGCATACAGATGGGGATCATCGCTCTATGTAGGGTCTTTGGAGAGCCCCATGCCCAGGAATTATCGACATGGATGTAATACTTCTTGTTCGGCATCGCCTCCGGCGGGGAAAATTTTGATTGGGCCACTATCATCGCCAATCATGTGGACTCTCAGCTCGTCAAGGTCACCCGGACCCCCAAATTCTACATGAATTCTTACATTTTATGGGCACTAGCAAAACAACGCCCCGTGACCCAGGGATTACTTACAGCAGGTGTGCTCGGAATTGGCCAAGGCCAGAATGCTCCATGGGATTATTTGCCACAAGTCCAATGGGAGGCTAGCTTCCCCAGCTTCTGCCGAGTAAATGATGCCTTCATTTTTTACAACCTTTTCACACCCACTTGGGACGTCGGATACCAGCTCTCCAAAGAAGCAATGAATTTGGTCATCACTTATGGCCACTACTACATCCAATATCAACAATATACATACATTCGGGTGACTGTCTTCTCCGGGAAACCCTATTTATTACCCAAACACTGTGGGGATAAAATAATTCTTTTAGAATATTGTAGAAAAATTCTGGAGCTGCATGCCCTCTTCACAGTGAAGAAGGTTACAAACTTCCCTTTCCCAATCTCTTGTGGGAACTATCCTTGCAGCCTGGCGGCGGCCAAAGAAGCTGATAATGAACATAAAAGTTTGGGGCTGGTAGAATTTTATTTGGAGCAGAAGAATTTTGATCCGCTGGGCAAGATAGCAACGACACTTCCCCGGGAAGCCCCCCGCATGAGCTTCACTTAGAAATTTTTTTGAAAGATTTCCAGGATGATTTTGAAGTTCAGAACCGACATTTTGTCCGGTTGACACATGGGATGATGAAGCGATTGAAGCTTCAAAAGTTCCCCAATGAATTTTTGGACACCGGGTCCACAATACAAGGAAAATGAAGTAGACAAAATGGCTCTCCCTCTGGTGAAATGGGATGCACTGGAGGGACCAACAATTGAGGACATCACCAACAATATAATTAAATGCAGTCATGCATATTTTCAGAAGGTGTGTCCGAAAAGCAGACAAAAAGTTGGCCCATTTGTGCGGCGTTCAACTTCCAGAGCTAGAACCTCCTCGCAAGACGAGAATAGAGGAAAGAGGAAAATGGATACAGGTTACAGAGACCAACACCGCGGAGGAGAGGCAAGTGCAGAATAAACAATAGACATTTACTGAGGGCACTAGACCTACAGGAATAACCGTAATCTCAGCCACCATGCTCCAAACACCTCCTCCTACCCCAAAGAAGGTAACATTCGGTGAGGTGATCACAGTGGCCCAAACGCTAAACCTTGGCCATAAACCTCTGCCACATCTAGAGAATATCCCGACGGAGGGTAATATCCTGGCGGAAGAAGCTGGAGAAGAAGAAGAACAACAACAACAACAACAAGGTGAGGGGCAGAACCTAAAAAATATAGATGTTGAATCCGATGCTGCTAAGGACGTGGACACCGAGGCAGAAGATACTAATACCACGAAGGTGGATATTGCAGGTGGTCCAGAGCATACATAAAAGAGTCCGAAGAGACTCATAACACCGGGGATGCACAACAGAACCCCGGAGGGGATTCACAGGTTCAGAATTTGGCAGCAAGGTCACCCCCGCCACCATAATGGTTGATGGATTCTAAAAAGAGGAAGGCTCTAATAGAAACAAAGGCCCATCTCTCCTTGGTTGAGATGATGACACATGCATAGGGGGCCCCGAAACAAAAGAAGGTCCAGACCTTCCATTCCACCCAGACCGGTCCGGGTGGAGAAATAGTTGTGGTGATTGCAACACCTCCCCCAGAGATAGATGCGGCAACAACCATAGCCAAGGACTACACAATCACAAAAGTACCTCTAGGGAAAAGATACAAACAGGGAAAATTGAACCTGTTGAAAGAAGTCAGCCGGGTGATAGAGGCCCATTATAACAAGAAAGCCTAAAAGCTCCAAGAAGAGAGGGAAAATAATGCAAATCTTGTCAGGATTTTGACAGAGCCGTCGCAACCCATCACTGCTATTCCTCTGGAAGCTTCCACATCTGGAGCACCGCTCCCACATGGTGACATAGATGTGCTAAGGAGTATGAAAAAAAAGTGCAGACAACTGATGACTGGGTGGCTGAACAGGTGGGAAACGTCTGACATTTCCTAGTAACTACACTCTCGGACCTGTACACAGCCCACAATGTTCTACACTAGGCCAAGAATACCATTACCATTTGAGAGGGAGAAAATGAACAGTACAAGGCCTGGATGAATGAGTTGGGAGATCTCCTAAGTCTCAGAGAAGAAATTGTTACCGAGGCTGGAATTTTGGGAGAGGAGTCCTTCGACTTTGTCCAGATCCAGCACTCCAGACTTGATCTCACATTGGAGATAAGCAAGCAACTGGTAGGGGCCCTGCCGGATAAATTTCTAGAGGTAGAGTATTCTTTAAATATGTACAAGGCATTCAGTACAAGGGTTTCGAAAGTCGATCCCTTTAGTATCAAAATATGTACTTCAGAGGAGTATATCATAAGAAAATTTGATGAGCTGATGGAAGCTCGATATCAGTCCCCGAAGGGAACGGACGGAGAAAAGATGTCCCGCATATCTTGTATGGTACTCCGGGCCTACGATGCCGTGAAGATGGCCGCGGAATTCAAACTGAATACTCCAAATTTGGGCGAATAGGTGGAGATGGCCAGGTACCGCCGGGCTAGTCTCATGGATATCGATGAAGATGGCATTGCCCAGCTTCTGGAAACATTCAAGAGTAGCAAGGAGAAATAAGGTTCTCTGGATCCCGGGGATTTTTACCAGTAGGGTGCTTTCTTTCATATTCATTTTTTTTGGAGCGTAAGCTCCCGGACCCCAGAGTCTCGGATCCACTAGTTTTGTATTCTTTTGATGACTCGCGTCCAAGCTCCCCGGAGCCGACTGGTCATTTTCAGGTAGTTAATAAGTGGATGTCAGAAAGTAGGTGACTCCATTAAGGCACGTCAGCTCGAGGGATGGTTCTGACAGATGGTCTTCCCGAGGCTCCGCTCCAACATTAACTACTTGGCACATCGAAGACAGCGAGCCATTTTTACATTGATGAGTAATGTAGCATCAAACCCTGGAGGATCATATTTCTTCTATTCTTACCTTGGCACTCTTCTTGATGCTGATTCTTCCATACTCCTTTTCTTGTCTTATTCTTCTGACATGTCAGACCTCTATTCTTCTCAAGGTAGTTGTAAAGTGGTGCAGGTAGTACCGACCACCAGATATTATATTTTATTGTTGAGTGTAAAGTTAGATTAGGTTAACTTTAGGGAAAGTATGTGTATAAATAAGAGGTCCGACCTCATTCCAGGGGTCAACAAAATTGATGATTTTGTAGTCCATAGAAATAGCATTTTAGCATTTCATTTCTTGTATTTGCAGAGCTCAATGCTCAGTAGTCCTTAGTGGTTCTTAGTAGATAGATGCTCTCTTGGGGTTGTTGATGTACACACCAGTGCTGTTGGAAAATTGTTAATAAAGAAGGAAGGATTCTAAGAATGATTTTGTTGGTTTTATGATCTCTGAGTTAACACTATTTTATGCTGTATGTTTCTGATGTCCTTTACTCTAATGTTTATGTATATTAACAACCTCTTCTCCCTTGCTATTGAACATTAATGAATCATTGGTTTTGTATATGTTTAGTATTTAGTATAGTTCATTAGAGCATGGTTGATGTTATAAATGTATTTGCACAACTATAAGTAGAATGGATACTCTCTAACCCTGACGCATCTTTTGAAGTTTGTTTGATAATCCAAATGCTTGCAGGAAACCCCGACCTAACAAAATCCCCACAGAAGATGAGCCAAGGAAAACCAGCTATCCCCCGAACAAAACAGTCACACACCCAACTTAGCTCTAGCACTATCGAGACCCGACTCTCAGGTGCTTGAAGGCCCAAAGAATTTATTCCTCGGACAACCTATATAGGCGAAGTTGGCCAATACTCCGGTATCCGGTGACAACTTACATCGGTTGGCGGACCGGTCACAAAGTCCCGTCAACAAAAACTGGCGCTAGGAGGGCATGAGCTCGTCCCCTTTTGAGGATTTTGACTTTACACTGCGTGAGGGTTCCCCAAGCCATAGTTTTAGGAATCATACCTTTAGTGGGATTGGATCATTTTCACCTGCATGATTCAAAAGAGTCCTTAGATTAGCCCTCAATCCCAAAAGGTTTGTTGAACTCAAGCCTCCTGCTCGAAAGAAGGGAACCCCGCAAACCAAGCAGCCAACCAATATTGTCTAGGGATCTACTATATCTCAGAACACCTAAGTCTCTTAGACAATCCCGGGAACCAACACTCCACCTAGTCAAAATCCAACACCCTTGATGGCTATGTACTTCGGTAACACTAGGTCCCCCATGGGGCAGTTTCCCAGTGCTACCAATGATCTCCCTTTGCACCCAGAGAAGATCTACCCCCAATATGAGCATTTAGGCTCACGAACCGTAGAAGAGAATCTACATGCATACAAAGATGCCATGAACCAACACTGGATCCAACATCAAGACGTTGTGACCCAGATGTTCCCTTTGTCCTTGGGACAGAACGAGTTACCCTGGTACCTTAGCTTGCCGGCCAACTCCATTAACAGTTGGAAAGACATGGAGGATGCCTTCCTGGCAGCCTTTCGCGTACACATGGACTCGGGGTGGTCCCACAACCAGTTTATCTCTATTAGGAAAGAACTGAATGAACCCCTTGCAACATTCAATCATTAGTTTCAACGAGCCTTAAAGCGGTGCATGATCCCCTTCATCCCATTCACTGATGTAACCATCCAGACATACCTTAATGTAATGGACCCTTTTGTTGCCACTCTCCTATGGAGAACCATTGCCCCCAATGACCTGGATACTCTGGAAAAAGTTTACAACCTAGCCTTGGAGTTGTCCCGCGGTTTGAACAAAGCTCACGGCGGGATTGGGAAAAGCATGCCTTTCAACATGATACCCGACGGAACTTCTTACGCTAGGGGATACAACCCCAATCAGGAAATGGGTGCCCCAGCGATGGCCATGAACCCACAACCATCGATAGACTAGCATGCATGGTACATATATCCAACAAAAATAGAGACAATAACGGGTCTGGAATTCATTCCCTGGAACCAGCTGCAACAAATGCAACAACCACTGACATAACCCTTCGTAGTGCCTTTCTTCCAGTCACCCATGGCTGGCGAATTATCACCCTCGACTACTGGAGCTTCTACCACTTTCTTCAGGAATCAACCACAACAACCGTCACATTGTGACACGAACACCCAGCTGTCCGCTGAGGTCGAATCCCTCCGGTGATTAGTGTCCTCCCTGACTGCGGACATGGGAAAGCTGAAGGTGGGGCCTTCCACAACCCACAACCTTGATTCCCAGAGAGGGAATATCTTCTCTGGCTAACGAAATACCAATGCCAGAGCAAGAAACTACAATAATGGGCCTTGGACCAATCAACAATAATGGAACAACAATGCAAATATGAGAGGTCCCCCTTCGAACCAAAACACCACTCAGGGTGGTGCTGGACCTACTCATTTCATGTTGATCGTAGAACTCCATCCCCTGACTAACTGGTGTAGATTGCATGACACCGACTCTCATTTTGAGGTGGGCTGCGCCACACTGGAGAAGGTCATCATGATCTCCCAGTTGGACAAACAACAACCCATCGATCCTACTCCCCCAGAAACATCAGTGCAAGAGCCCACTCACGGTGCCTTCACTTGTGAAACCGTCTTCTTTAGGACAGACAAAGAAGATTTAGAAGATCCTGAATTGCAGTGGTTCTTTGATGAATCGATCCCGACCTTTGAGGCCAATGCCTTCACCAATCCACAGACTCCTTACAACACTTGGAGTCAGGCTGGTAAAGGACCAGTCTACATGCCTACAACTCCCAAGGATACCCCTCACCGGGATAATACAATGATAGCTCCTTCCCACCGAAAGGATATAGCTCTAACCAAGCTAAAGATCCGGCCGAGGGAAGCCAAAAATTCTTGGGGGGAAGGTTTGACATCACAAAGGTGTTAGAGAGAATCACCACCTCCATGACCTTGATGGAGGTTTTGTTGAATTGTCCCGAGTAGAGGAAGTCTCTTCTAAAGCTCTTGGGAAATGTAGAAGTTGTCAGTCACCCACCCAAGACTGTCACTTTTGACGATGCCAACATGACTGTCTTCTGAGGAAACACTGAGGATCCTCCCTTTTTACTAGGTTTGAATATACAAGGGAAGAACCTACACAATTGCTCGGTATATTTCGGTGCTTTGGGAAACATCATGCCTTTATCCATATGCCAAAAGCTCAGACTCCATCCCACTCCATCCGAAGGAGCAGTAGTCCAGTTGGACAAAACTATTGTAAAAATGATAGGTGAGCTGAAAACATCTGGATTTGGCTCATCCAAGACCCCCAGATATCAAGCATAGTATACATCCAAGTGGTGGACATCCCAGGGACTTATGGGATGTTGTTAATTTGGAATTTGTCTAAGGCCCTTAATGGGTATTTCTCCACCAACTTCTCCCACTTGTGGCTCCCCTGGGAGGGGCAGTCTAACTAGATCTGGGTAGAAAGTGAACCCAGGATGAAACAAGCCCTCACCAAAGTTGGGAGGGTAAATAAAGTCCTTTTCTCTGAGACTTCCCCATGGTGTACCGACCCTCGAGATCCTCACATTTGGTGTCACCCCCGGGGAGGATCCCATAGTTTCTCAGAGAATTCAGGACCTAGATGAAAAATTGAGGGTTGAGGTTAACTTACAGGGTATCGCAACAACTCCTGCCACACTCTTGTCTGACACTTGGTTTCGGGTGCATTATCAAAAACATTTTGAACTAGAGTGTGAGCCTTGCATTTCTGCTGCTACCTGCCATATCAATGCCCTCCAGGAGAAGAAACACGAAGTAGATCTGCCTGAACCTAGCAATCATTACGGTGGTACACCCAAGGTATCGCCTATCCAAGAATCCCAACCAAAGGCTTCTCCGGGGGTAAACCTCATCGATGCGCCATCAGAGCCAGAGAAAACTCCTCCCAACCTTCCCAAAAATAATCCAAATACCACTTCGCCTTCCCAACCCCAGAAGACAAACAATGACTTGTGGACCTTGAAGTTTGATGGGTCTTGGTCCAAACAAGGCTGCGGGGCCGGAGTGGAATTGATCAACCTGCAAGGGAAATCCTTCCTCACATCTTACCAGCTATAGTTTAATTGCATGAACAATGTCATGGAGTATGAGGCCTTGGTTCTTGGACTCCTATTTTCACTGAGGAAAGGAATCACCTACCTCTGGGTATTGGGTGATTCAGAGTTGATCGTTAAGCAGGTCTGGAGCCAATACACTTGTCATGGAAAAAGGTTGGCCGCATACTGCAACCGGGCATGGAGCCTCATCAAAGATTTTGATGCCTTTGGCATTGAATTCATTCCCCAGAAACACAACTATGTTCTGGATGCCCTTGTCATATCCGCCAGCACCCTTGAGCCAATGGTTGGCTTCTGACTCTGAAAGTTATCCGTTGAGATGTTCCCCACCCCGTCCATTCCAGACAATGTCATCCACTTTTAGGTCTTTGAGGATGATCAACATATTCTGGTCTTCATGGCCAATGTTTGTGTCTTCGAGGATCAGATAGTGGAAGAAAGAGATCATGAAGATACCTGCCAGGGTGAAGAAGATGACGAGATCAATAGAATTGCCAACCAACACCATCCCTAAGTGGATGGTAGTGCTAGAACATATCTTTGATTTGGACCCTCGGGGCCAGGAGAAGATATCATCCTCCTTTGAGGGAGTAAAATTCAAAAAAGTCAACATCGGCTAGGTCGGTGAAGAAAAATTTGTGCATATTGGAACCTCCTGCTCCCCAGAGGAGAAGGAGAAGATTCTTGCGATTCTCTGAGAATACATTGATGTAATTGCATGGGGGTATGAGGATCTGAAGACTTATGACACATCCATCATGACCCATACCATCCCACTAAAACCAGATGCTAATCCCTTTTGGTAAAAGCAGAGACTAGTAAACCCACTAATCGAGCCTGTAATCTATCAAGAGGTGCATAAACTGCTATTAGACTGGATTATCTTTCCTATCCGGCACACTACTTGGGTTGCCAACCTCATCCCTGTGAGGAAGAAAAGTAGTGATATCTGTCTTTGCGTGGATTTTTGCAATTTGAACAAGGCATCTAAGAAGGATAATCACCCTCTCCCTTTGTTGGATGAGGTATTGTAAATCGTGAATGGATCTCAAATGATGTCCTTCCTGGATGGGTACTTTGGGTATAACTAGGTCATGGTTAAGTATGAAGATAGGGACAAAACTACGTTCACCACCAAGTGGGGAACATTTGCATACCAGAGGATGCCCTTTGGCCTGATCAACGCAGGGGCCACGTTTCAAAAGGCTATGGACATTGCATTTGAGGGCCTAGTAAATCAATGTATAATTATCTACATGGATGATTTAACCATCTTTTCCTGGGACAGGCGTGATCATTCCACCCACCTCGCTCAGTTTTGCGAGAGATGTCGCCGGTATGTGATATCCCTCAACCCTAAGAAATGTATATTCGGGGTCACTGAAGGGATGCTTCTCGAGCATATCATATCTGAGAAGGGTATATCCATTGACCTTGAGAGAGTTGAAGCACTACTGAATCTACAGATGCTCAAGAATAAGAAAGAAATGAGATCTTTCTTCGGAAAGATAAAATTTGTCCGACGGTTCATCACTAGATTCACCGAGACAGTGAAGCCACTCAATGACATGATGAATAAAGATACAAAGATTGAGTGGAGTCCTGAAGCAAAGAAGGCATTCACCTAGATTAAACAAATGATTGTGGAGGCACCAGTCTTGGATAGTCCAGACTATTCCCTCCCATTTCACATATACTCCTTTTCTTCACCGCATTCTTCCGCGACAGTTTTAACCCAAAAATTTGAAGGGGAAGAACAACCAATAGCTTTTATGAGCTCCCCCTTTAAGAATTCCAAAGTCCGGTATTCATTGTTGGAAAAGAAGGCCTTTTCTCTCATCCGCGACGTGAAAAAATTCTGGCATTACATTCTCTGGAGCAAAGTGCACGCTATCATCTCAGACCAGGCTGTTAAGTCTTTACTCTTGCAGAGTGAATTGGGTGAATGATGGGGGAAATAGATGGCCATCCTCTAAGAGTATGATTTAGAAATACAAACCATGAAGATAGTCTGAGGCCAGGGGCTATGTAGAGTGATGGCAGAAGGAACTCCAGACATCGAATGCCAAACTTACACGGTGGAGTCCATCACTCAAGATCCATGGTATACCAACCTGGCATACTTGTTGTTAAATAACAGATGCCCAGAGGGGCTACCCCCAAACAAATGTCGTGCCCTGTGGATGAAAATCACACACTTCATGATAAAAAATGAAACACTTTTCCGTAGACACTATGAAGGGGTATACCTCCGGTGCATAAACAAGGACCAAGCTGCTAAATTGATTGAAGAATTTCATGGGTAGTTTGAAACCGGGCATGGCTCAGCTGATGCCAGTGCCCATCAGATCCTCCAGGCTGGATAATATTGGCCTTTCATATTTAAGGATGTCTATACTCATGTTAGGAGATGCCACACTTGTCAAAGGATGACACATCGTGAGCGAAACCCAGCCATGCCTTTACAGCCGGTCTTTGAAGCCAGACCCTTCACCCAATGGGAATTTGACTTTATTGAGGAAATCAACCCCAACTCGTCTGCCAACCACCAGTACATTTTGACTGCTACCGATTATTGCACCTGGTGGTCTGAAGTAATTCCTTACAAAAATAACACGGTAGATGCAGTTATTAAATTCCTTGAAGAAAACATAGTCACCCATTTCAGAATGCTATTTGCTATAGTGTGTGACAATGGTTTGAATTTTTATTTGGCACAATTACTCGAATGGACCTATAAAAGGAAGATCACCCTGAAGTTCTCCAACAACTACTACCCCTAGGGTAATGGTGTGGCTGAATCTACTAACAAAAATCTACTTGAGGTGATCAAGCATCTGTTAGAACAAAACCCCTAGGACTGGCACCAAAAGCTTAGGTTCACCCTCTACACAGATCACATCAGAATAAAGGTAGCCCTGGGAACTTCCCCATTTCATCTAGTTTATGGCCAAAATCTAGTATTCCCCATCAACTTACAAATCTCGGTCTTACAGTTTATGCAGGAATTCAGCAACCAGGACAATGTTGTGGAGGTTCGGCTTATGAACTTGGTGAGAATGGAAGAAAAAAGAGACACAACCCTTGAACACTTCACACTCCATCAAGCAGTAGTAAAATGATGGTTTGACCGAAGGGCTCAGTATAAGGCCTTTCAGTTTTCAAACTTGGTCCTCTTGTGGGACAAAGCCCAGGAAAAGAGGGGAAAGCACACTAAGTTTCAACGGCTTTGGCTCAGACCATATCTGATATCTAAGATCTGCGGGGAAAATAATTATCACCTCAATACCATGACCAGAGAAGCCGTCCCATTGCCTATCAATGGGAAATTTCTCAAGCACTACTTTGAATAAGGTAGGTGATGAGTTCATCCAAAGTTGTATCATATGTAAAGTTCTTTCTTGTAAATATCCTTCCCGGTGTTCCTTTGGAATACCTTGTAAATAGTTCATCGACCGTCCCCCGGGATCACCTTCCCTTTTCATGTTTTCCTTTGTTTTTAGATTTATTTTATTTTCTTTTGTTTTTCGGGTTCCCAGCGTGTTGCCTTCTTCTTGTAGTCAGGTATGCTTCGCATAACATATAGTCTTTGGAACAATACCTTGTGCACTCCGGTGAATTTGGAATCTATTGTTAGCAAAGTGGAATTTGTCCACACTTCGGATTTATTTTGTAAGTATGGTAAAAGGTTATGAGTAATTTTCATTAGATTCACATCTTGACAGTTCGAACATCGATTAACAAAAATTCTAAGGAGCAAGTAATCACATCTTCCTTGAGGGAAAATCGGTTGCACTAGTTGTCAACCAAGTCTGAAAATCATGAAAATATCCCAGGTCCAAAACATTCTCTCCTATTCAGCAATTTAAAAGTGGATGGAAAGGTGAAAGAAGTACCGCCGTAAAAATTAGCTAAGCTTAAATTTCACAGTGAAAGAAGAACCGCCTTCCCATCTAAAAAAGAAATAAAAGAAAAGAACTAAAGAATAGAGAATTCTGGTATCTAAGGAAAACACGCAAGATATGATGAATTTGGTTTGATATACTCAGTGCCTCCTCTTTTCCTCTCCTGGAAGTCATCGGCTTGGTTTTCTTTCAAAGCACACACTTCACAACTGACAAAAGACTGAAAGATTGAATCATTGATGAGTCCAATTTTCTCAAACACCTAGCACTTTGCAAGCTAAATGCTCCAGGTAAAGATTACTTCTGGTTTTTCTAACCATAGATTCTAAAGTTCTCAAATGCGCTAAGACATTCGTCCTAGATAGTCACCATTTCTTATGCCCTGCATACCCGTCCCTACATTTTGTAGGCAAAATGTTGTGTCCCCCTTTTTCTCGCTTTTACTTTTTCCTTGGTTTCTTTTATTTCCTTTGTTTCCCTCTAGGCTTTGCTTCCGCAAGGGTTGTTTTTCTTTTGCTTCTTGTCTTCTTTCATCTCCGGGACCCGGTCCCAGAGTTGGTTTGTCCTTTTGAGTCATCTGGATCCCAGACTCTGGGATTTTCTGCCACCATGTCTTCTTTTGTTGGAAGGTATGGCTGCATGGAACCCCCAGACCTGGAGTCTGGAGGTTTTCCTTTTTCTAGAGTTTGCGGAAGGAATGAAAAATGTTTTACCCTAGGGTATAAATTGGTTTTACCTGTCACTTTCACATTTACCATGATCAAAACACTCAGAGAAATTACCAGAGCGATTAAGGTGATTCAAAGCGATTAAGTGCAAATTGCTTTTGGTGATTAACAATGTTCAAACAATAGTAAATAGTGGTGCTTTCGCGGTCATTCCAAGGTGAACCATTTGCAAAGCACCTCCTGTGCTCACCTTCTCACATTCTCTATGTCTCCAGGTAGGTCCTTCGGCTCTCTTCCCTTTGTTTTCCTATTTTCTATTTTTTTTCTTGCTTTCTGTCTCACTTGGTTTTGGTCTGGTTTTTGCTTCCTGTCTCTGGTTTTGCCACGTCTTTGTGTTGGCTTTTCTGTCTCCTCTCGTTGGTGGATTGGCTATGCCAGAGGGTTGTCTTCCCTTTGTGTGGTTGTAATTTAGTGTAGCATTTGTATATACCTTGTAAATTTTATGGCCTCCTATAAATAGCTGTATATATGCCTATTTCAAGTCGGCTTGTGAGTTGTGCTTCGACCCTCTATATATTTGGTGTATACCCCATGTATATCTTTCCTGGTCTGCATCAAGCTCACCGTACCATTTCATGTCTTCCCCAATTTGTTGAGCTCACCCTCTCGGCCAAATACCACCTGGTTCAAACTTGGTACCTCGTTGGTTTGAGCCATGGCAGTTTTCTCTCTCCTCTGTTAAGTCAGTCTTTATGGCAGATTAAGTTTCCCATGCGCGGGCATTTAAAACCTGCCCAAGTGGCATTCATTTCTTCACGCATTCAGACAGTTGTCATCATTAATGCCATTACTCTCATTTACTACGCGACCACATGACACTCCCACGTCAGCCCAGTATGGCTAATTTTCGATCATATCGTGCAATGGTTAGTTTTCCAGACTTTGGGTCCCAAGTCTCCCCCTAGTATTTATTTCATTTCACCACATAAGATAGAATCCCTGGGGATCCCCAATGCCTGGGTAGAGGTCAAATTCCAAATTCATTCTTATTATATATATCTTTTTCGGGGTTTGACGTGAACTAACATCCTTTCAGGAACAGATGCAAAGCAGTGGTGAAAATCTTTGGGATCTAGAATAATGGTATGTTTTACATGTATACTGATGGTTGTCTTGTTTTGCAAGTTGCCAAAGTTAAACTTATCAATCATGTCGGAAGCATCTGCACCACCTTCTCCACCCAGGAGTCTGGAACTCCCCACTACTGCTGCAACCAGGGCAGTTGTTAGGATGAAGGCCGAGAAGGCTTTAGAAAAGCTCCAATTAACAATGAAGTATTTGAAGGGGGACACTATTCTGGGATCGAAAGTTGATTCCAAGTTACAGTTAATCACCGACACAAGTGGATGTGGGCCGAAATGCAGGCCTTAATTAAGATGATGTTCATTCAACACACAACTAGAGATCCATTGGCCCTCAATATGGCCAGCTTCAGGATTCTGAAAGCTGCCTATTTTCCCTGCTCCGTGCAAGCTTCTTAGCTCATTCTCACTTTGGAAGAACACTACAACACGACCGTCAGGGCTGTCATGCTCGCCGCCCTAGTTCCGATAGGCTACCCAATGCCTATGGTGTCTTTGGATGCCATGAATTTTGCTGCAGGGCTGGGGATCCCCCGATTTGATGACGCAATTGTTCTCACTCGGTCTCTGGCCTTGGAAGAATTTCAGAAATTAGATCTCATGTCCTGACAATATCTCAATAACAACTGGCTTAAGGTGCCAAGGATGGATTTTAAAAAGATGAAGCTAGAAATCCCCCAGACAAAATTTAAAGAGAGCATATAGATGGGGATCATCGCTCTATGCAAGGTCTTTGGAGAGCCCCATGCTTGAGAATTCTCGGCATGGATGTACTACTTGTTTGGAATCACCTCCGGTGGGAAAATTTTTGATTTGGCCACTATCATCGCCAATCATGTGGACTCTTAGCTCATCAAGGTCACATGGACCCTTAAATTCTACATGACTTCTTACGTTTTATGGGCACTAGCACAACAACGCCCTGTGACCCGGGGATTACTTACATCAGGTGTGCTCGAAACTGGCCAAGGCCAGAATGTTCCATGATATTATTTCCCATAGGTCCAATGGGAGGCCAGCTTCCCTAGCTTATGCTGAGTAAATGATGCCTTCATTTACTACAACCTTCTCACACCCACTCGGGACGCCGGATATCGGCTCTCCAAAGAAGCAACAAATTTGGTCAACACTTATGGCCACTACTTCATCCAATATCAACATCATACATACATTCAGGTGACTGACTTCTCTGGGAAACCCTATTTATTACCCAAACATTGTGGGGAAAAATAATTCTTTGAGAATACTGCAGACAAATTCTTGAGCTGCATGCCCTCTTCACAGTGAAGAAGGTTACAAACGTCCCATTACCAATCTCTTGTGGGAACTATTCTTGCAGCCTGGTGGTGGCCAAAGAAGTTGATAATGAACTTAAAAGTTTGGGGTTGGCAGAATTTTATTTGGAGTGGAAGAATTTTGATCCACTGGGAAAGATAGCAATGACACTTCCCCGGGAAGCCCCCCGCATGAGCTTCACTTAGAAGATTTTTGGGAAGATTTCCAAGATGATTTTGAAGTCTGAAACATGCATTTTTTCCAGTTGACACAAGGGATGATGAAGCGGTTGAAGCTTCAAAAGTTCCCTAATGAATTTTCAGACACCGGGTCCACAATACAAGGAAAAGGGAGTAGATAAAATGGCTCTCCCTCTGGTTAACTGGGATGCACTGGAGGGACCGATAATTGAGGACATCACCAATAATATAATTGAATGCAGTCATGCATATTTTTAGAAGGTGTGTCCAAAAAGCACATGAAAAGTTGGCCCATTTGTGTGGGGTTCAAATTTCAGAGCTGGAACCTCATTGTAAGGCGAGGATAGAGGAAAGAGGAAAATGGGGACCCCGTCTCAAGTCCCATCCCCAGTTCCTATAGTGGAACAAATGCAGCAAACTTTGACAGCAACCCAACAAATGAAAGATACATTAATCACCTGGCTGGATACCCCAGCTATTATGGCCGGACTTGTCTGCCCTTCCAATTCTCCTTCACTTGCAGAATTAATGGTCTAGGTAACAGGGACCGGAGCGGGGGAAGAGTGGACAACCATGTTAGATGCAGGGCCCCCATTGGTAACAAGGAGGAAGAAGAGAAGAATAGCTAATCCTCAACTAAAGGCGGAACCAGAACTTGGGATGCCTAACATTTCCAAAATACAAATTATCTCCTCGAACTTCCCAGAGCTAGACAATCAGTCCAAAGATCCCCCAGAGACCTCCCCTCTGCATGATGAATTTGATGACATATTCAGGATGGATGAACTTGTAAACATACAGGGGGATATCAGGAAAGCGGTAGAAGAGATCGCCACCCAGGATGAAGTACTAATCCCCATTGAAGGGGAGATCTCAGAGAAGGAAGCTGTCACAGAGAAGGAGGTCCAAGTTGAAAGAGAAAAGGAGCCAGAACAGGTAAACGTCTCTGATGTTCTGGAGATACAGGTTACAGAGACTAACACTACGGAGGAGAGGCAAGTGTAGATTGAGAAATTGACATCTGTTGAGGGAACCAGACTTGCGGGAATAATCATAATCTCAGCCGCCATGCTCCAAACGCCTCCTCCTACCCCAAAGAAGGTAACATTTGGTGAGGTGATCACAGTGGCCAAAGTGTTGAACCTTGGCTAGATACCTTCACCACCTCCAGAGAATATCTCGACGAAGGGAAATATCATGGTGGAAGAAGCCAAAGAAGAACAACAACAACAGCAAGGTGAGGGGCAGAACCCTAGAAATACAGATGTTGAATCCGACGCTGCTAAGGACATGGACACCGAGACAGAAGATACTAATACCACCAAGGTGGATAATGTAGGTGGTCCAGAGGATATAGGAAAAGAGTCCTAAGAGACTCATGACACTGGGGATGCACAACAGAACCCCGAAGGGGATTTGCAGGATCAAACTTTGGCAGCAAGGCCACCCCCGCCACCACAATGGCTGATGGATTCTAAAAAGAGGAAGACCACAATAGAAAAAAAGGCCCATCTCTCCTTGGCAGATATGATGGCATAGGCACGGGGGGCCCCAAAATAAAAGAAGGCCCGTACCCTCCATTCCACTCAGACCGGTCCGGGTGGAGAAATAGTTGCGGTGATTGCAACACCTCCCCCAGAGATAGATGCGGCAACAACCATAGCCGAGGACTACACAATCACAAAAGTACCTCTGGGGAAAAGAGACAAACAAGGCAAACTGGACCTGTTGAAAGAAGTCAACCGGGTGATAGAGGCCCGTTATAACAAGCAAGCCTAGAAGCTCTAGGAAGAAAGGGAAAAGAACGCAAATCTTGTCAGGCTTTTGACAGAGCTGGTACAACCCATCACTGCTATTCCTCTGGAAGCTTCCACATCCAGAGCATTGCTCCCACAGGGTGACATAGATGTGCTAAGGAGTATGAAAAAGAAAGTGCAGACAACTGATGACTGGGTGGCTGAACATGTGGGAAACGTCCAACGTTTCCTAGTAGCTACACTCCCAGACCTGTACGTAGCCCACAATGTTCTACACCAGGCCAAGAATACCATTACCATATGGGAGGGAGAAACTGAATAGTACATTGCCTAGATGAATGTTTTGGGAGAACTCCTAAGTCTTGGAGAAGAAATTGTTACCGAGGCTAGAATTTTGGGAGAGGAGTCCTTCAAATTTGTTCAGACCCAGCACTGCAGACTTGATCTCACATTGGAGATAAGAAAGTAATTGGTAGGGACCTTGCGGGATAAAGTTTCAGAGGTAGAGTATTCTTTAAATATGTACAAGGCATTCATTACAAGGGTTTGGGAAGTCGATCCCTTTAGTACCGAAACATGTACTCCAGAGGAGTACGTCATAGAAAAATTTAACAAGCTGATGGAAGATTGATATCAGTCCCTGGAGGGAATGTTCGGAGTAAAGATGTCCTGCATATCTCATAGGGTGCTTTGGGCCCATGATGCCATGAATATGGCCACGGAATTCAAACTGAATACTCCAGATTTGGGTGAACAGGTGGAGATGGATAGGTACTGCCAGGCTAGTCTCAAGGATATCGATGAAGATGGCATTGCCCAGCTTCTGGAAACATTCAAGAGTAGCAAGGAGTAATAAGGTTCTCCAGATCCTGGGGATTTTTACTAGTAGGGTGCATTCTTTCATATTCATTATTTTTGGAGTGTAAGCTCCCAGACCCCTGAGTCCCAGATCTAGCAGTTTTGTATTGTTTTGATGATCCACGCCTAGGCTCCCCAGAGCCGACCGATCATACAAGGAAGTTAATAAGTGGATGTCAGAAAGTAGGTGACTCCAGCAAGGCACGTCAGCTTGAGGGATGGTTCTGACATATGGTCTTCCCAAGGTGCCGCTCCGACATTAACTACCCACGCATCGAAGAAAATGAGCCACTTTTACATTGATGAGGCATGTAGCCTTGAACCCCAGAGGATCAGATTTCTTCTATTCTTACCTTGGCACTCTTCTTGATGCCGATTCTTCCATACTCCTTTTCTTGTCTTATCCTTCTGACATGTCAGACCTCTGTTCTTCTTGAGGTAGTTGTAAAGTGGTGCAGGTAGTACTGGCCATCAGATATTGTATTTTATTGTTGAGTGTAAAGATAGATTAGGTTAACTTTAGGGAAAGTATGTGTATAAATAAGAGGTTTGACCTCATTCCAGGGGTCAACAAAATTGATGATTTTGCAGTCCATAGCAATAACATTTCAGCATTTCATTTCTTGTAGTTGATAATCTTAATGCTTAGTAGTCCTTAGTGGTTCTTAGTAGATAGATGCTCTCTTGGGGTTGTTGATGTACACACCAGTGCTGCTGGAAAATTGTTAATGAAGAAGGAAGGATTCTCGCAATGATTTTGTTGGTGTCTTGATCTCTGAGTTAACACTCTTTTGTGCTATATGTTTCTGATGTCCTTTTCTCTAATGTTTAAGTAGATTAACAATGTCTTTTCCCTTGCTATTGAACATGTATGAATCACTGGTTATGTATATGTTTAGTATTTAGTATAGTTCATTAGAGCATGGTTGATGTTTTGAATGTATTTGCATAACTATAAGTAGAATGGATACTCTCTAACCCTAACGCATCTTTTGAAGTTTGTTTGATAATCCAAATGCTTGCAGGAAACCCCGACCTAACAAAATCCCTGGAGAAGATGAGCCAAGAAAAACCAGCTATCCCCTCGAACAAAACAGTCACACACCCAACTTAGCTCCCACACTATCGAGACCTGAATCTCAGGTGCTTGAAGGCCTAGATAATTTATTCTCCAGACAACCTTTACAGGCAAAGTTGGCTGGTACCCTAGTACCCGGTGACAACTTACATCTGTTGGCAGACCGGTCACAAAGTCCCGTCAACAATACCTTTTGCCTGTTGTAAAATTTGTAATCCTAGAAAAAATTTGATCTGACCAAACATCAACATCTCAAATTCTCTCCTCATTTCATCAGTAAATGAAGTGCATAAGTTATCATTACCCCCAAATATAATATCATCAACAAATATCTCAGCAATAAGTGTCTTATCATCATTTCCTCCTTTTAAATACAAATTGTTGTTGTCACTTGTTCTAATAAATCCAATACTTATAAGATAAGAATGCAGTCTTTCATACCATGCTCTCGGTGCTTGTTTCAGTCCATTTAAAGCTTTGTGTAACTTACATACCATGTGTGTCTGATCAGGATGAACAAATCCTTTAGGTTGTTTAATGTATACCTCTTCTTCCAGTATTCCATTCAAAAACGCATATTTCACATCCATCTAATATACCTTGAATCCTTTATATGCAGCGTATGAAAGTAGTATTCTTACTCCTTCAAGTATAGCAACGGGTGCAAAAGTTTTTCCATAATCAATTCCTTCTTCTTGTGCATACCCTTTGCATACTAATCTTGCTTTATTTCTAGTTACATTCCCATCTTCAGTTAGTTTGTTTTTGAAAATCCATTTGGTGCCAATGACATTTTTATCTTTCGGTCTTGGTACTAATGTCCATGTCTTATTTTTCTGTATCTTCTCAATTTCCTCATTCATAGAATTAATCCATTCTTCATTTTCTAATGCATCTCTAACATTATTAGGCTCAAATTCACAAATTAAACAAGTGTCATCTCTAAAATTACTTCTTGTCAATATGCTTGCTCTTTTATCTCCAATGATCCGATTCTGTGGACGGTGTCTTCTTACATATTTGGCAAGTACAGGTTCAACTCTCTATTCTTAATCATCTTCTTCTGTATGTTCATTGTCTTCAGGTTCATGATCTTCTATTTCAACATTTTCCTGATTCTCATTTTGTGCTATCTCTTTCCCGGTGACATTAGCCTGTTGCCCGGTAGCATTACCCTGTTGCACAGTAACGCTAGGCATCTGTGTTGGTATAGTATCAGGTTCTTCCTAGTAAACAAATCTATTGTAGTCCTTCGGTTCTTTCATGTTGTCCTTATCATTTAGCTCAGTTAATTCATCAACTTTCACATTTTCACTCTCAATGATTTTGTTAGTTGTCTTGTAAAAACATTTGTAAGCTTTACTCTTAGTAGAATATCCAAGAAATATTCCTTCATCACTTTTTGAATCAAATTTTCCATTTCGATCATCTTTCAAAATATAACACCTACTACCAAATATTCTAAAATAAATTACATTCGGTGTATACCCATACCATAACTCATAAGGTGTTTTGTTTCTTTCTTTCTTCAGTTGTACTTGGTTCAGTGTGTAAACTGCTATGCTGATTGCTTCTCTCCAGTATGTTTGAGTAACACTCTTTTCAATCATCAATGTTTTGGCACAATCAACAATTGATCTGCTCCTTCTTTCAGCAATTTTGTTTTATTGTGGTGTCCTCGGTGCAGAAACCTATCTTTTGATTCCATGCTCATTAAAAAAGTTAGTGAACTCATTAGAAATGAATTCATCTCCTCTATCAGATCTCAAACACTTCAGATCTCTTCTAGTTTATTTTTCCACTTTTGTTTTGTACCACTTAAATATTTTAAATGCTTCAAAATTTTCTTTTAGGAACATGACAGTCATCATCCTAGAGTAGTCATCAACAAATAAAATAAAATACCCGTCTCCATAATAGTTCTATGTTCTCATTGGTCCACATAGGTCTATATGAACTAACTCCAAAATGTCATTAGATGAGAAGTTCTTTCTCTTGAAACTAGATTTTCACATCTTTCCCATTTGAAAATTTTTACACATTACATGGTCTGGTTTAGTTAACCTCCATAAGACTCTAAATTTTCTTTTCTTACTAATCTTAACCATGTTGTCAAAATTTACATGACAAAGTTTTTTATGCCATAACCATATATCTTCATTCTTTTCCAGTAAGCAAGTAGTTTCAGCTGTGTCAAGATAAAATAGGTTACCTTTAGATTGTTCAGCAGTGCCGATCAACTTTCCTTTTCCATCAAAGATTCTAGCCTTTTTGTTCTCAAATGCAACTTGATGACCTGTGATATTCAACTGTGAAACACTCAACAAATTGTAGTTAAGTCCTTTTACCCAATAAGCATTTTCACATTTGATTTGATTGTTCAGCATAATAGTACCTTTTCCTTTTACTTGACATGGTGTATCATTTCCCATTCTTACTGATCCTCCTTCATAATGTTCAAGAAATTCAAAATTCCTTTATCACTAGTCATGTGATGAGTACAACCACTATCAATAACCCAAATATCATGTTTACTAACTTTAGAGATAAGTGTTGTTTCTACATACCTTTCATCTTCATCTGAATCATCTTTCAAAGCTACAAACACAGTCTCAATATCTTCATCAGTATCTGAACCAGTATCATTATCTTTATCTTCAACAATGTAGCAAGCGTTCTTGCCTTTATCTTTGTAATCTCGGTTATCTCTCCTGTCCAGGGATAACTTTAAGAAACCCCCTCCTAGGAAAAAGTGTAAAATCCTGGCGAATCTTACATTAATTTAGGTGAAAAAATCTCTTGATGAAGGGAAATTTGTTTTCCAAATTAGCAAATTAATATAAAGGCGAAGGCAAATTTTTCCCTTCCAAATGAAAATTCCATAAAATCCTGGTGAATAATACATTAATGTGGGGGAAAATATATATTGTATGAGGCGAATGAATTTATTTTGAATTAAAAAATATAATATATGAGGCGAATGATTTTTTTTGAAGGGAAACAAATAAATGTATTGGCGAATTTTATCTACTTTTTGAAAATTTATTTATTTTATTGGCTAATTTTTTGTTAATTATGGGAAAAATAAATTTTTTTATTGGCGATTTTCAAAGGATGAGACTCGTCATGTGGGCCAATGCCAAATGAAAATTTATTAGAGATGTAACATTGTAATTAATGCAATATCACGTCCAACGAATATCGCCTTTATTTGTTGCGAATATAAGTGATCACACATGGAATTATAACCTAATTAGTAATATCCATTGTTTTATATTGTTAAATGTATTATTTGAGACCATTTGATGATCCTAGATCAATGGGTGAAATTTAATTTTTGGAAAAATTTCTTGAAGGAAACTGAGTTCTGTAGGAAGTCACCAGAATGATGACACGTATCAAGCCTTAAAAAGTGCACCGTAACCATGATCGTTGATTACTATTGGTTATTTGTTTACGTGGATGGTGGATAGTGCAATTGCAACTTGTAACTTGTAACTTGATAAAAAATAAATGCCTTGTCAGTGACATTCTTTAACTGTGAATAGTATGCATGCATTTATGGGAAAGATTTACATGTAGATATGAAAGATTAAGGAGAATGGATTTAAATCTCTCACACGCATAATGCATTTATGGGAATGATTTACATTAAAGATTAATGAAAATGAATTAAATATGATTAAAGAAAGAATAATTAATTGCTAAGTATCCGTGATCACTACTATCAATCAAGGGGTCGAGGCTATTTATAGACAATCTGGCTTCTTTCTTCTTCATTTTTCTTTTGGTAGATTAAGAGTCAGACCTTCCGGTGGTAGAAATTCCACCTCTGGTTTTAAGTTTTAGGGTTTTAGGTCTTTAGGATTTCGATAATTAAATATGGACACACCAATCCGTTTGAGATGCACATCCCCAGATGACCAGAGGTCTTTTTTTGGAAATGCCTTGGAAGAAATCCTCACTTCCGTTTGTAGGGAGGTTGGTGGCGATGCTTTTATAAATTCTATTGTGTTGATGTTATTGGCTTGAGAGTTCCTTGAGAATGTTGACAGATACCACGTCTACATGGACATTACGTCCCAGTTTTTTTCATCTCTCCTCAACCTCGAAGGACAGAAGGTGGATATGTTGATGCTAATGAGGAAGGTTTTAAAAGAGAAATTCCTGGAGGATGATGTCAATGTTGCTGTTTTTACAGAATTAGGGGTGGGGATCTCTTGCCAAGAGATATACCCAAGCTATTTGAGCTGGGCAGAATTGTGGCCAGACAACCCTTTCTGTTGAACCTCAATAACGAGAAACTAACACGACATAGGAAATGGGCATGACTTGGGAGGGATTTTCTCCAGAAATGGTTTTTCCTTGATGAATTTGATGAGCGGGAATAGACATGGCTTGAAGAATTCTTAGAGATTATCCTCTTTGGAAAATTCTTCTCGGATGAAAGGGAAGATGAAGATCCCTAGTTTACTCATTCCCGTCACCTTGGTCTTTTGACAATGGACACGCAAAGTTTCAATTTTTTTGTTTTTCTTTTTTTTTGTATCAATAAGAAGTTGCCTAGTAGGTTTTTGTTTTTACCATACAATATAATTTTATGAAAAAAAATAAAAATTTTCCAAGTTCGTTTCAATTTTCTTTTTATGGGTACAAAAAATGATTCTTAGACTTCTCTGTGATTACAATATTTTAATTAGTTGCTTTACCTGTGTATTATACATTTAAGTATGCTTAAGCGATGGATTAGTACTTCCATTTTTAAATATGAAGACTAAGCGATGGATTAGTACTTCCATTTTAAATCTGAAGACTAAGATTCCAAATTTTTAAAATGATTAAGTTTCTTTATTAGTCCAAAGATAAAGAAAGTTTCTATTTTTAATTTTCCTATGTGTCATATCGATGTGTGATAATGTACAGATAGAAATAATTGAATTCAATTCAATGTTAAATTCTGAGTTAAACATTACTCAAAGTATAATTAATTGTTAAATATTTAATTTAATTAGAGATGTAACATTTTTAAAGATAGTGACTGCCAACCATTGGATGAGCATAGATCGACGATGTATAGTGAATTTTGGGCCAAAAGGGAAAAGAGACCCTATTTTTGCAAACCTACTCCGGAAACAAGGCACGTGTCTTGAATTAACCCTCAACAAAGTATAATTAAAATCTAAATTGGACTACACTGCAAACTAAACATTTATTAAATGTAATAACTAATAAGATGAAGTTGTAATTTAAAACAATTAAGTGACACATGTCCTAGTGACATCAGATGACAAGCCAAAATTTAATGGGACCTGTGATAGTGCGACACATGATAGTGACTTCCAGCGACCGTTGGATGAGCACAGATCAACGAAGTGCGGTGTATTTTGGGCTGAAAGGGAAAAGAAACCCCATTTTTGCAAACCTATTCTGGAATAATGTAAATGAACTCAAAATCACAGAGTTACAGAATAAGTATCACTTAACTTTGCCTCAAATTAAATTGCAGCAATGCAGTCGCGAATCGCCAATGTAGTATGCAGTCGCACTCAACAGTCTAAAAATTTGCTATCAATCAAATAGAGATATCATAATGTTTTTATACTAATCCTTATTTGGAAAATTTGGCGGGCGGTATTAGGTATACAAGTATTAGGTATACAAATATTTGGCGAGGCCCGCATAATTATAACACATCTTTTGTTATTTCTGAGGTGATTATGGGTCGTCCATTACCTTCACATGATTAATAAAGTTGGTGAAATTACGTCGGTTAGAGACACAGGTTCGTAAAATTCCAGGCAAATTTGGGGCTGTCTATAAATATATATGTATAAAATGATTGGCAAATATATGCTATCGATTTGGGGTTGCTTAGAAATTATAGGCGAATGTTTTAAATTTACGGGGACCAAAATTTATATTCCATTGGCGATAATGTGTAAGAAATGGAAAAATCAAATAAACCGATGGGCGATGGGCCCGGGCTTTGGAACCAATATTAATAAATGTCGGGCAATAGGGTCAATCCAATATATGAAAAATATTCGCCAATTCTGGGGTCGCCAACATGCGATATTCACCAAATGGCGAATAATCACCACTAAAGTTTTCACTCCTCCTGTCATATTGTCGATTGCTTCTGTAATCTCTGTCATCTTTTATGTCATTAGATCTATCATTTCTATCATCATTCTTTCTATTGGGGCATCTTGCAGAAAAATAGCCAATCTCTTTATAGTTAAAACATATCAAAGGTAGTTTACCTTTATATCTTCCTTTACCTACGTGCAATCCTCTAACCATTAAAGCTTCAAGTTCATCAAGTTCCTTTTCATCACTATCACTTTTATTTCTGATTATGTGTTTGCTACTATATTTACCAATTTTCAAAGTAGACATTGTTGTCTACCAAAAATGCACCCTGTTAAGTTGCAGGAACTTAACCTTTTTGGAGAAACATGGAAACACTCCAAGGCTGTGGGTAACCTATGGCTGGAGTGAATCTCTGAGTCCTAGGCCGGCTTCCTATCTGGTAAATCACTCTACTACCTGAAATTGATTCCTTTGATGGAGGAAAGAGATAGAAGGAGAACAGAAAATGAAAACTATGTCCTAAATGGTGATGCACCAGAAGATATCTGAGAAATGCACAAATTGTCTGACACACAATGAAAAAGCTACTTAAGATTTCTTACACAACCCCACTAAATCATAATATTTTGCATAATCAATTTATAAGAAGGCCAATAACGACAATCCCCTCAAAGGAGAAAGACTTCTCACAATTTTGGGGAAAATCTGACTTGAGCACAACTTAAAACCTGCAAACAAGTATGAAGTACTGCATAAAGGCACTAATATGTGATACAAATTAAGGACAAGAAACATCACAGAGTTCTGTACCAGTCACTAAGTACACAATAACAGACTAATAAGGGAAGGCATAAGCTATTTTTCACAGCCAAAGGTGTTACAAATATGTATATTTCTCTGAAATGGGTTACAAAATCTCTTTGCCTCTGTCAAGAACTCAGAAAAAAGTTACAAAAACAGCAAGCCAAAGGGAAGAAGAACTCTTTAACAATGAGCCTTTAACTCATATTTATGCATTTCAAAGCCAACTGCATTCTGGAAGCAATAACTTCTGGATCAGATTTGGCCTGTCCAGCCACTGTTTAAGCCCTAAAAGTCATCCCAAAAATATCAACATAAATACTCCTTTACAGAAGCAGTCTTATTCCTCTAGAAGAGTCACCAAAGTCTCTGAATTACAATAACTTTTCTGCAGCCCCAAAAAATGCATCTTCTGACCTGTCAAAACTGATCTTTCATCTGTAAAATATCTGATTTCCAGCGTCTGAGAAAATATCTAATCTTTCTATCTCTGAAAAAAATCTGATCTTTTCCTTTGTTTACATTTTAAACTCTGTGAAAATTGTAGACTTAATGCATATTTCACTCAGAAAACAGCTAAAATTGGCAAATAGCACCTTCTTTCCTCATTTCCTGCCTATCGCCTACTAGCATAGCCTCTACGTTCTGCTTTTGACCTCTGCGCGGGTGAGCGACGATGTCTCTTTTTTACCTCAGTCGCAAGCTCGCGAGCTGATTTCTGATGGCACTTTCTTTTCGGCGACTGAGCGGCAATGCACTTTACTTTTCATTTATCCCTACATCGCACAGTCGCTGGCTGTTTAAACTGACCTTTTTGATTTGTGCGACTGAGCGACATCCCTTTTCTTACTACATATTCTGCTCGGTCGCATACTCGCTCAGCTTTTACTTCAGTTTCCATCCCGTGTGCGAGTGGGCGATGACCTTCATTTTCTACTTGGTCGCAAACTCGCAGCCTGAAAACCTTACCGCATTATTGACCGCGAGTGTGCGACAATACACCTTTTTCTTTCATTCGCAAGCTCGCGAGCTGTTTCTCTTTGATCTTTAATGTCTGGCAACTGCGCGATGACTTTATCCCCTAACTCGTCGCATACTCGCAGGTTCTTTTTTCTTCATCTGCGTTTGATCGGCGACTGCGCGATGACATCCGCTCCAGCTCATCGCGCACTCGCGAGCCGATCTCCCCTTTTCCTCTTCTAACTTGCGAATGAGCGACGAGTTGAACAATTCCTTTGGTCGCACAGTCACAGACCTTTATGACCCTTGAAAACTGTCTGTGCGACTATGCGATGCATCCCCCTTCTCTAACTCGTCGCACACTCGCGAGCCCTCATGACCCAACCCGCAACAGACATCGCGACTGCGTGATAGAAACCAAAAAATGCTGACCCCGCTTAGTCGTGCACAAAACATGACTAGATGCAAGTAGATCGTGATTGCGTGATGATCATGCAAAAACAGCTCATCGCCGACTCGCGGACAAAACAAGACTACTCATAAACAGATCGCGATTGTGTGATTAGACAAAAAGCATGAATTGAAAAGGGTTTTGACCATTTTTGCACGGTAAACATAGAATTTAAACAAAGAAAGCCATTTTCCTTTGATCTACTTTAATCCATCTTCCATGGACTTGCGGAAAAATAGAAACAGGGTGCGTTTCTTTGCTTGCGAAAAATCTCCCTATGGGTGCGAACTCCGCACAAGCACAAAATTCTTCTTTTCTGCTTTGCGAAAAAATACCTTTGCAGGTAGAAACCCACCACAGAGAATCAGAATTTCAATCCTCCGCCTTGAGTCTTTTGCTTTCGGAAAATTGAAAAAGTGCTTCGAAAACCCATTGTGGGGTCCACCACAGCGCCCTTTCTTTTCTGCCTTTGTGGAAAATCTCTTGAGAGGTGCAAAACCCGCACAACGCAAAAAACCTCTTTTCGGAAAATCACCTGAGAGGTGTGAAACCCGCACAAGGAAAAAAACCTCTTTTCAAAAAATCACCTGAGAGGTGCGAAACCCGCAACATGTAAAAAACCTTCTCTTTTTGCCTTTTTGGAAAATTACTTGAGAGGGTAGAATTCCGCCAATGAAGAAGATGATTTTACAAATCCCGCAAGCCTTTGCGGAAAACTACCTTTGCAGGTAGAATTCTGCCAAGGACCTTGGTACCAAAAATTGGTAACATTTTTTGCGACATCCGCAAAATGTTTGCCTGCTAAACATCAAGACCAGCTGCCTGAACTATCCATTGGGCATAGAGTTATTAAGAAAACATACTGGCAACTTGAATTCCACTTGCAAAACTGATCAAATCTTCTGAACTGATTGAATACGGATGCATGAGTTGCGATGGGGAAAAATATGACACTTCACTACCTCTGACTGACTGAGAACCTCTCTGAAAACCTCTGAAAGCTAGAAAACTGAAGCCAAACTAACTAACTGTGCTGGACAACACTTAGGGAAAGCTGAAAACTGAAGGACTACTACTGTGCCAAGGCACTTATTGAACAACTAAACTGCTGCAATATATACAAGGCTAGATCCTACCTCAGAAGCAGTGTTTAAGATGAATCTCGTTGACTGGGATTCGCTCCATACTACCATCCAACTTCGAAAGCTGAAAGGCATTGTGCTGCTTGCATTTTGAGACAATATAAGGCCCGCTCCAAAAAGCATCAAATTTGGAATGATTGCCAGGCTTGCTTTTGCGTTCATCTCATTTCAGCACTATATCTCCTTCCAGAAAAACTCTTGGGGATGCCCTTTTGTCAAAAGACCTCTTCATCTAAGCCTGATTATGCTCCATGGTCCTCAAAGCTATTGTCCTTACTTCTTCTAGCTCAACCAACTGTGCCAACCTTACAGTTAATGGCTCTTCTTCTATCATATCAAGCTGGTCTGCCAAGTCAAGGGCTGGAAGCTCTAGTGAGATAGGTAACCGAGCCTCTTTTCCATAAACAAGTTTGAAAGGGGACTGCCCTGTTGATCTTTTCTGAGTGATTCGATTAGCCCACAAGGCTGATTTCAGTTGGGTATGCCATGCTCTCTGATTACCCTCCATAGTCCTTTTGATAATTCTGATCAGATTTTTATTAGTGGACTCTGCTTGGCCATTGCCTTGCGGATAATAATTGGAAGATGTATTCAAATAAATTCCATGTCTTACAGCCCAATCAGAAACCTTAAACCCTGTAAAAGCTAAAGCATTATCAGAGATAATGGATTCAGGAACACCAAACCTGAAAACCAGTTCCTCATAGAAGTTTAGGACAACAGCTTCATTAGCTTCTTTAAGTGCCACTACCTCGGTCCACTTAGTGAAATAGTCTGTGGCTGTTAACGCCCATTTGTGACCAGCACTGGATGGTGGGTTTATTACCCCAATAAAATCCAAACCCCACTTCATAAAGGGTTGTTCAACCTGAATAGGCTGCAAAGGCAAGGCTGCCAACTTCTGTTTACCAGCAAATAGTACGCATTCCTTGCATCTCCTAACCCATAGGTGTGCGTCTTTGAATAAATTGGGCCAATAATAGCCACCCTTCAACACCTTAAGGGCTGTTGCTCTAGAGAAGTGACCTCCAACTGACCCATTATGAAATTCGTGCAACACTTTGTCTACATGATCAGCCTCAATGCATCTTAAAAGGACGCCATTAAAGTCCCTTCTAAAAAGGATATTATTCAATAAAACATAAGGAATCGACTGCAGCCTAAAATACCTTCTTTTTTTTTTATCCAGACCTTGTGGACATTCACCAGTCTACAGAAAATGAGTCATTTTCTGCACCCAGTTAGTGACAGAACTTGAAGCAGCTTGTTCACCATCTTGTATACCTAGGACATCCTCTTGTTCTCTAGTTTCTTTGCTTCTTATGTCATTAGAAAGCTGTTCACACAGACCTTTTCCCCTGATTAATTTGGTGACTTTGATCTCAACATCATATTCCATTACCTTAGTCACCCAACTAGCTCTCTTATCACTTAAATCCTTACTTAAAAGGAATTCCTTGACACTTGGATGAGCAACCATTAGGATGATCGTATTATTTGACAACATGTGCTTAAAGTTTTTCAAACTCCTAATAACAACAAGAACATGTTTTTCTACAAATGAATACCTGAGCTCGTAGTCCTTAAGACCTTGACTGAAGAATGCCACCGGCTGCTCTAGGCCTTCATCATTGCGCTGAACTAACATGGCTGAGATAGAATCAATATCTCCATAAGCATATAGAATAAAATCCTTAGAAAAATCAGGATTTATGAGTGTAGGTGCTGCTGCAAGTGCCTCTTTAATCAGTTCAAAACTCCTTTTTCCATCCTTAGTCCAGCTGAATGGCGTATTTTTTCTTAGCATGGCTGTTAGTGGACTTAACAAATCTGTAATATCTGGGATAAACCGTCTAACAAAATTTATCCTGCCAATAAAACTTTGTAAACCTTTCTTATGTGCTGGAAAGGAAAGAGCCAAAATTGCTGTTATTCTGTCAGGATCAATAGTGATACCCTGCTTAGGCACCACATAACCAAGCAATCTGCCTTCATGAACTGCAAAAACACATTTCTTGGGATTAATAGATATCCCAAATTCTCTACACCTTTCAAAAATCTGCCTTAGATGCTTTAAATAATCTTTTGCTTCCTTAGAAAAAATAGTTATATCATCCAGGTAAACCAAAACAATCTTATACATTAACTTATCAAAAGCCATATCCATGGATTTCTGAAAGGTTTCTCCAGCATTGGACAAACCAAAGGGCATCTTTCTGTACGCCATGGTACCCCACTTGGTGGTAAAAGCTATCTTGAACTGGTCTTCTTCTCTTACCAAGGTCTGATTATAACATGAATATCCATCCAACAAGGAAAACCTCTCAGATCCTGAGACTACTTGAGATCTCAGAAATCTACACACAACCTTATCTCCCTGTTCTTTTTTCTAACCGGCACAAGGTTGGAGACCCATGAAGTGTGTTTGATGGGGAATATGATACAACTTTCAATCAGCTTATTTAGTTCCTTTTGCATAAGTGGCTCCAGCTTTGGATTCAAAGGCCTCTATTTTTGCCTTACTGGTTTTGTATCAGGCTCAAGCTCGATGGTATGTTGAGCAAGTTGGGGATTGAACCCCTTCAAATCAGTGTACTCCCATGCAAAAACATCATTAAACTCTTGAAAAAGCTGAACAAATGAATGTTGTTCTTCCGCTGTACATACCTTGCCCAACTTAAGCAACTTTCCTTTGAACACCTCAACTTCTTCATAGTGTTCCTGCTGAACCTGCATGCTGGCTTTTGATTTTCTAGTCTCATCATCAGTGTTAAAAATGGATTCAAGGGTGACCAAACCCTTTGGCACCTTTTTATTTTTAAGCTGGATGATTTGGCCATCATATTGATGCTAAAACTTCTCCTGATTGGCATATGAGAATTCAGCTTCCTCTCTTAGAAAGTTGACTATTTGCTGGTCATCCTCAAAGACCTGCCAGTGTGTATTATTATCAGGTATAGCAGGTCTAACAATGACCTTGACATGCTGATTTGTTTCCTCGTTGCTGATTTCTTTTGGAATGTCAAACTCGGTGCCAATGGCAGCCAATCTGTCAGCATTTTTATTCTGATTCCTAGGTATAGATACTAGATTAAATGCATCAAAGCCTTCTATTAGATCCCATACCCTATGTTTGTAAGACTTCAACAACTCATTCTTGGTGAGATTGATGCTTCTCACTTGATTAACTATTAATTCACTGTCACCATAAACTTTCAAACAGCTAATACCTCTTCTCCTTGCCCATTCCAATCCATGAATAAGAGCCTCATACTCAGCAGTATTATTGGAGCAACTGAAACAGAAATGAAGAGCTGAATAATACCTGTCTTTCTTTGGAGAAACTAGCATGCAACGGCCACCAGCCCCAACTTTATTCCTTGTACCATCAAAATACAGCTCCCAAACCTTCTCACTTTGCTTCCCAAACTACTGTTCTGCACTTTTTTCTAGATTGGGAATGACTGCATCAGCCTCATGTATTAAATATATACCCAAATCAGCATGACCCGGGTGCTGTTCACAAAGATATTCTGCTTGGTTTTGAACAGCCCACTCATCTAGGAGTATATCAGGTATTGTATTAGTCTGGGTGTCGCCTTCTTGAAAAACAAGCTGCTCCTCTTGGTCACTTGCCAACAAGTTGGCGTTAACAGGACTTGGGGAGTAAGGTTCAACATGATCTTTGGCAATAGGCTCAGACTTTATGGTAACTTTGGTGCCATACCTGGTCCTAAACAGCATGTGAGACCAATCAGAAGACAGATAACCCCCAATCTTGGCTGTAAAATCCCTTGATAAGCATATTGCAAAGTATGGAGGCAATTCTATGACGAAAATGTCTTGTGGAATGGAGAAGTTTGGGCAAGCCTGCAGAGTTAAGCTCAGATTTTTAAAGACACCTATAGTATTAACAGCAGTATCGTCTAATTTCACAACTCCCTTTTATAAGTGGCTCATACTTGATTCCTAACTTGTCCACGATCTGTTTGGGCATCACTGAGCTGCTAGCACCTGAGTCAATCATACAGTTATGTACTAGGTGGTCTCCTATGATCATGGATAGGTAAAAAGGTGGGGGTTTAACTGCTGGAACCTGCCGTTCTTTCTCTTTTATAATAGTGTTAGTCATTACAATTTTAGCTTCTTCGCTTTTGGGCTTACTAGAAAGACTTAAATCAGATAAAGCTGATTGCAAAAGGTCCTTTTGACTTGGAACCCCCAGAAAATCCCACATGGAAATAGACACATTTGCCTTCTTCATATGATCCAAAATATTAAAAGAAGTCATACCAACCTTAGATTGGGCCTTTGTAGTAGCAACGTCAATGTTAACACCAGCTGGTTGTATCATAGGCTGTTCTTTAGGCTGTTCTTTACTAGCTAAAGCTGAACCCTTTGGAAAAATCTGCACACTCTCAGCATTAGACGAGCTTGCAGCTTGCTGAACACCCTCTATTGCTCTCTTTTTGCTCCTTGTGTTATCTGAAACAGCAAGAACCTATTGGTTTACTCCATAAAAGTCCTCATCCTGCCAATTCATAAGAGTTGCCCCTGGCTGTTGTTCTTCCTGATGATGAATGGAGGCCTCATCAGAAGTATTTGTCTGCAAACCTGGGCTATTTTGAACCATTAAAGCTTGGTTGATAATACCATTTTTACAAGCATTTTGATTATGTGGTTGATTACATGGAAAACACCATTCGTAATCCTAAGCCAAATTGTTCTGAGTGGGTACAAGCTCTTTTGAAGAGCTAGCAGTATTGGGATTATAAGGCTGATATGGTCGGGTATTAAAATTTGGTCTTTGGCCTTGGTTATTGGGCTGATAAGGAGGTCTATTGCCCTGATTTTGCTGATACTGGGATTGATAAGAGGGCTGGTAAGGCCTATATCCTTGATTTTGCTGCTTCTTCATATTCACAATTTCATTACCAAAAGTCTGCAAAATACCCTTAATCTCTTGTAAATCCACAGATTGAGCTGGGAGGGCATTGCCTTGAGAATTCGGCTGCGTATTGGGTGCTGGTAATGCTGGTGCTGCTGGAATAATAGCTAAGGGGGGTGCTTGCAAAGGTATCATTGACTGAATTTTAGGTGCTATTGGAAAGATTGGCATAGGTGGCCTTGGGGCAATTTTTCCAGCTTGAATAAGGATGTTTTCTGCTCTAATGGCCATATCATAAGCACCTGGGAATGTAACTCCTCCCATTGATTGTATCATAACTGCTATATCACTATTAAAAGCCCTCAAATAATATAAGAAAGCATGATCAGAAGAAGGTCTTACCGTTTGAGGGATTCTTTCCCATGTCTTTTGGAAACGGAAGTTGAAATCTGTTACTTGTTCATGGGGGCCCCTTTTGATAGTTGACAGTTGCTCTACCAAGGATAGATGGCCATACTTGTCTTCAAAAAACTTGCAAAGTTCAACACCAAGTTGGTCCCAATCAGCAATAGAACCCACCGGTAGCCTTCTAAACCACTACAAAGCCTTTCCTTTGAAAGACATGACTAACAACCTGACAGCAACATTATCCTCTATAACATGATGCAAGGCACAAAGATTGGCTATGTCTTTTATGTGCTCAACTGGGGTGGTTTGATCTTTGCCACTAAAATATGGCAGACTTTTTAATGCAGCAACATGAATGACATAGTGTTGAGCAAGATTAAGTGGGCTGCCTTGATTGAATGAAACAAACGGCTGGTTCCGTTGTAGTGCCATTGGAATCTGCAAAACTTGACTTCTTGGGGTAGTAAAAACCAGAACAGTGGTATGCACTCTCACTGCAGGAGGTGTAGACTTAGCTCTTTTTGTATAAACCACTATCTTTTTGGGCTTTTCAGTTACTCTCCCTCTTCTCCTAGGTGGAGACAGCTGCAAATATTCAAAATCTGAAGAACTACTTGTTTGCACTCTTCTCATATGCTGTAATCTACTGGTTCTTCTATTCCAGAGCTCAGAGTCGCCAAGTGTGTAATTATGAAACCTCTTCAAGGCTGAAAGTACTGCTGTACACACTAACAACAACAAAAAATATTGCAAGAGATGACTAGAAAAAATCAGCCACTGGTCCCACCGGGCGTGCCAAAAACTGTTGTCCACCAAAAATGCACCCTGTTAAGTTGCAGGAACTTAACCTTTTTGGAGAAACATGGAAACACTCCAAGGCTGTGGGTAACCTATGGATGGAGTGAATCTCCGGGTCCTAGGCCGGCTTCCTATCTGGTAAATCACTCTACTACCTGAAATTGATTCCTTTGATGGAGGAAAGAGATAGAAGGAGAACAAAAAATGAAAACTATGTCCTAAATGGTGATGCACCAGAAGATATATGAGAAATGCACAAATTATCTGACACACAATGAAAAAGCTACTTAAGCTTTCTTACACAACCCCACTAAATCATAATATTTTGCATAATCAATTTATAAGAAGGCCAATAACGACAATCCCCTCAAAGGAGAAAGACTTCTCACAATTTTGGGGAAAATCTGACTTGAGCACAACTTAAAACCTGCAAACAAGTATGAAGTACTGCATAAAGGCACTAATATGTGATACAAATTAAGGACAAGAAACATCACAGAGTTCTGTACCAGTCACTAAGTACACAATAACAGACTAATAAGGGAAGGCATAAGCTATTTTTCACAGCCAAAGGTGTTACAAATATGTATATTTCTCTGAAATGGGTTACAAAATCTCTTTGCCTCTGTCAAGAACTCAGAAAAAAGTTACAAAAACAGCAAGCCAAAGGGAAGAAGAACTCTTTAACAATGAGCCTTTAACTCATATTTATGCATTTCAAAGCCAACTGCATTCTGGAAGCAATAACTTCTGGATCAGATTTGGCCTGTCCAGCCACTGTTTAAGCCCTAAAAGTCATCCCAAAAATATCAACATAAATACTCCTTTACAGAAGCAGTCTTATTCCTCTAGAAGAGTCACCAAAGTCTCTGAATTACAATAACTTTTCTGCAGCCCCAAAAAATGCATCTTCTGACCTGTCAAAACTGATCTTTCATCTGTAAAATATCTGATTTCCAGCGTCTGAGAAAATATCTAATCTTTCTATCTCTGAAAAAAATATGATCTTTTCCTTTGTTTACATTTTAAACTCTGTGAAAATCGTAGACTTAATGCATATTTCACTAAGAAAATAGCTAAAATCGACAAATAGCACCTTCTTTCCTCATTTCGTGCCTATCACCTACTCGCATAGCCTCTACGTTCTGCTTTTGACCTCTGCGCGAGTGAGCGATGATGTCTCTTTTTTACCTCAGTCGCAAGCTTGCGAGCTGATTTCTGATGGCACTTTCTTTTCGGCGACTGAGCGCCAATGCACTTTACTTTTCATTTATCCCTGCGTTGCACAGTCGCTGGCTGTTTAAATTGACCTTTTTGATTTGGGTGACTAAGTGACATCCCTTTTCTTACTGCATATTCTGCTCGGTCGCATACTCGCTCAACTTTTACTTCAGTTTCCATCCCGTGTGCGAGTGGGCGATGACCTTCATTTTCTACTTGGTCGCAAACTCGCAGCCTGAAAAATTTACTGCATTATTGACCGCGAGTGCGTGACAATACACCTTTTTCTTTCAGTCGCAAGCTCGCGAGCTGTTTCTCTTTGATCTTTAATGTCTAGCGACTGCGTGATGACTTTATCCCGTAACTCGTCGCATACTCGCAGGTTCTTTTTTCTTTATCTGAGTTGATCGGCGACTGCGCGATGACATCCGCTCCAGCTCGTCGTGCACTCACGAGCCGATCTCCCCTTTTCCTCTTCTAACCTGCGACTGAGTGACGAGCTGAACAATTCCTTTGGTCACACAGTCGCAGACCTTTATGACCCTTGAAAACTGTCTGTGCGACTATGCGATGCATCCCCCTTCTCTAACTCGTCGCACACTCGTGAGCCCTCATGACCCAACCCGCAACAGACATCGCGACTGCGTGATAGACACCAAAAAATGCTAACCCCGCTCAGTCGCGTACAAAACATGACTAGATGCAAGTAGATCGCGATTGCACGATGATCATGCAAAAATAGCTCGTCACCGACTCGCGGACAGAACAAGACTACTCATAAACAGATCGCGATTAGACAAAAAGCATGAATTGAAAAGGGTTTCGACCATTTTTGCGCGGTAAACACAGAATTTAAACAAAGAAAGCCATTTTCCTTTGATCTACTTTAATCCATCTTCCGTGGACTTGCAGAAAAATAGAAACAGGCTGCGTTTCTTTGCTTGCAGAAAATCTCCCTATGGGTGCGAACTCCGCACAAGCACAAAATTCTTCTTTTCTGCTTTGCAGAAAAATACCTTTGCAGGTAGAAACCCGCCACGGAGAATCAAAATTTCAATTCTCCGCCTTGAGTCTTTTGCTTTCAGAAAATTGAAAAAGTGCTTCGAAAACCCATTGTGGGGTCCACCACAGTGCCCCTTCTTTTCTGCCTTTGCGGAAAATCTCTTGAGAGGTGCGAAATCCGCACAAGGCAAAAAACCTTTTTTCAGAAAATCACCTGAGAGGTGCGAAACCCGTACAAGGCAAAAAACCTCTTTTCGGAAAATCACCTGAGAGGTGCGAAACCTACAACATGTAAAAAACCTTCTCTTTTTGCCTTTTCAAAAAATTACTTGAGAGGGTAGAATTCTGCCAATGAAGAAGATGATTTTCCAAATCCCGCAAGCCTTTGTGAAAAACTACCTTTGCAGGTAGAATTCCGCCAAGGACCTTGGTACCGAAAATTGGTAACAGACATAAATGCAGATTCCATAGATGGTACTATTGTTGTCAAAGTTATTCAGCTCAAAAGAAATCAATCTTCCAACAAGACTATCAACAATAATATTATTTCCAGGTGCAACTCTCATTTCATGGATTGCAGAGACTCTTATAGAATAAATAGGAAATAGAGTTGTAAGAATCTTACTCACAATTGTGTCTTCATCAATGGTTCCACTAGATCCTCAAATAACATTTACAACTTCCTTAAGTTGGTTACTATACTGTGTTATGTTCTCTCCTTCCTTCATTCGCATTTCATCAAACTTTCCTCGGAGAATTTCAGCTTTAGCTCTCAGTACATTTGCATCACCTCCATACACTAATGTAAGTTGGTCCCAAATTTGCTCTGCAGTTGTACTTGTCTTGATGTCTTCAAATTCTACATTAGTAAGTGAAGAAGAAATCTCCATCATGATAAGGTTATGTTCATGTTTTTCTTTCATTTGATTAACGGTCAAAGGTCCAATAGGTAGAATGAATTCATTGTCCAGATAGTGTGCAATGTCATCTCTAATCCCTGATAGGTATAATCTCATTCTAATTTTCCATGTTGATAAGTTATCCTTGTTCAACTTTGGTGCATCTCTCTTATACATCTTGTGATCTTTAGCTTAAGTCCTTCAAAACTTTTCTTCTAAGCATTGTTTTCTCTCTGATAAGCATTGTATGCTCTGATAAGCATTGTATACTTTGATACCAATTGCTAGAATAACTAAGAGGGGGCGTGAATCAGTTAGAATCAGTTATCCCTCAAAATTATTCTATAGTCCCAAATTTCTCTAGATGTATATCAAAACAAATTAAGCATATAATTCTACTCGGTGAAAATGTAATCTATAATTTCTAAATTTCATCAATAGTGTTTACCGAATGTCAGTAAATTAATACTGTGATTACCCATCTAGGTCAATAAAGTAAAGTGTAAAGTAAAATAATAATCCACAACATTCATGCACATTGACACAAATTATTAATGTGGAAACCCTGCTAAGAGAAAAACCATCTGGGACTGGTAACCCAAAATATTTTCACTCTTCTAAAGTAAGCTCGGTGAAGAGCCAAACCTGTTAAAGGTTATAATGAACACTGTTAAATGTGACCTGGTTAGAGTATTTAAAACTAATAGTTCTCTTTTGACCATGTATTCACTATGGGGTCAACAAAAAACAATCAACATTCTCTGAACGTTATAGTAAGGACTTCACTGTCCTACACGATTAAGAGATTTATCTGTAACAATGGTTAAACTGATAAGTAATGATATAATTCAAATACAACTTTGTTTTGAATATATTCATATCTAATGTAAGTACATAATACCTCTGATCAATTTGTTCACTTCAGTTTATCTCATACTTCATCCTTGTTCTGCTCGGTAATGCTCTTTCCTCTGTCACTCAGTAATGTCTGCAGAAATGCTCGGTTCTATATTTAACCAATTTGATCAGTCATGCATAAGTTTGCATTTATGCTTGCATCATGGCATCATAATTCATAATGAATCTCTTGTCTCTTATATAGACATCATGTATCATTTGATCTATCTTCGGTAGTTGTGTTAAAAACATGTTTCAATCTTTGTCGTATGATCTTCATTGAATTTTCATAACCGTTTGATCAAATAACAAACTTTATCTTTTAGCTTGAAATCATCAATTGCTATCTCAGCATCTTAGTCGGCTTTAGTTTGATTAAATTGCTTGATCAATAATTATGTCGGCAATCCCTTTTTCGGTTATCACTGTCTTTTACTTGATTTATACTGTCTCTCGATGTATACAGAACTCTTCATTTAACGACCATATAAAATTTGCTTGTTCTATATCTTCAATTCATAACAAATGTTCTCCACCATAATAATACTCAAATAAGTTGACATCAATGAAAATACATTAACTGATAATGTCTATCATCACTTTTGCAACTCGGTTGAATATCAACAAATGACTTCAAACATATAATCAGTTGTAGTTCATCAATGAAATTAGTGATGAAAAATCCATAAAAGAGCATATCATTGCTTATTTCTAATGCAAATCTTAGATTGTATTAAGACCTCCATGTTTGTATTACATTTTTTCATGCTCCAATAACATAAATCACTTCATATTGTAAGGAAAGGAAAGGTGCGGAAACACCTTCCTAAATGTAAAAATCTTAGAGTACAAAACAAATGGCTTTCAAAATAATTATAGTAGCAAAGATGCACATTCACTCAATGCAAAAAGAGTTAAGAAATCAGAATAAACAGTCACCGGTTAGACACATAGATTTACCGTTGGAAAACCCTTACGTGAAAATACCCACCACCAAAGTTATGATCTCTTGTATTACAATAAATATAATTTACATACAAGTTTTCATAGCATACCGTGGTGCTTTTACAACAATCCACTCAATCAAAAGATTCAACAAAACTCTTCTATAACCTCCAAAGTAACCAGCCCTTCCACAAACTTTTGTTGTTCTTATTTTTCATCACTCTACAATTAGACAATTTATATCAAACAACTCTCTGAATATCGAGTTGGTTCAACTGCTTACATATCTGTTCAACTTCCATTACCAAAGTTGAAATAGTTTCCAATAGTTACGATCATGTATTCCACATTCATAAGATAAAAACATTTAACGATATTTAAATATCCAACCACTCTGTCAGATAATATTGGTGCCTTTTTGGTCTTCATCCAACTGAGCCACAAAATTCATTGCCATATTGCGGCCTCCAAAATCTGTCTTTGAGAAATAACAAAATCGTCATTTTGCAGGATCCAAAATATGTCCTTGTGAAACATTGAAATCACTATTTTGCAGGCTCCAATTTTTCCTTCTGCAAAATAACGAAAATACAGGGTTTCGTCAAAATTTTGATGAACCACCAAAACTTGCGACAAAGTTGCTGTACAAGCAATGATGTTTTGCAATGTTTTTTTGGTTATTTTTCGTTGCAAGACGGACAAAATTTGTGTCAATTTTTCAACAAACACATTCCATGGTGCTTAACGACGATGCTCTATCATGGTTTTAACGTATAAAATTTGGTCGTGAAAGCGACAAAATTCTAGGGACAAAATTAATGTGTTTCATTGGTAATTAGGAAATAGTTTGACGATATGTCAACAAACATTCATCAAAATTTGGAGTTAAATACAATAGTGAAAAGTTTGAACTTCTATTTATAAAAGAAAAGCCATTTAAAAAACCCCAAACTTATCTCTGTTTCTACTATTCTAAGCATGACTGGTAACTTTTCTCTTTGAATAATTTAACTAAATGATGGTTCCTTCTTCTACTGCTAGGGTTTCTGCTGCTGCTCTTACCTCTAGTGAGTCTCTGGTTGCTGGCTCTGGGGTCTTGCTGATGATTCATTGGCCTATGGGGCCTCTTTTCCTGGAGATAGGGGACTGCAGGTGCCCCTCCCTCTTTTGTCTCTCAGGCTCCTTCGTCAATCCCTTTGACGCCTGGTTCCTGTTCTTCTGGCGCCTCTGTGTCTGGGGGGACTCTTACTGGTTCTGGAGCTGGGGTGACCGATATTCCTGGAGATGCTTCTAGGTCTAAGCATCATCATGAAATTAGGAATTTTATTACAGTTTCAAATGCCATATTTGTGAAGCTAAATGTGGAGTTGGAGCAGTAAATGGATACTAATGTTTCTATATTCTCCTCTAATGTTGTTATCTATAGATTTAGGGGTTTTTGGCTCAACCTTCCCCAATTGCATGATTGGATCTCTCAACAATGGGAACCCTACATTTTGGGTGTGGTCCAGATTTTCCCTATGGAAAGAGGCTTTTTCAATGCTAATTAGATAATGCTAGGATAGAAATGTTATTTTGTGTCATCATTTTTTCACTTAGGATGATTAGTTCCTACTAATGGTTAAGCCATGGCATGCTAATTTATCCCCTTTCTCTGAAAATTTTAACACTATTCCTATCTTGGTGCGACTTCCTCACATTCCTCTTCATCTTTGGTTTGATGTTCTGTTGGAGGAAGTGGGAAATGCATTAGGTGATTTTCTAATGGTAGATGTTAAATCTTCTGATATTTTGCATTCTACTTATGCCCATATTATTGTGGAGATGGATATCTCTAAAGGGTGCCAGATGAGATTGTGTTAATTATTCTAAGGGAAGTTGGGTTCAAATATTAGATTATGAAAGGGATTCCTTTTAGATGCATAAGATGTTTTAAAACTGGGCATTCTATTGCACAATGTAGTTTGGAGTAAAAGAAATGGTCTACCACATGGTGGATTGGTGCTTCTGAACAATATTATACGATTGAAAAGAATTCTGATAGAAGTTTCTGCTAGGTGGTTGTGGAGGACTGTCTTGCGGTCTCTTCCCATGCTATTTTGGTTACTGCTGATAGGGGTGTGGAGAGTGCTACTATCCCTCCAAATGTTGGGATCTCAGTTGGTTCTTCTACTCCTAGTAGTGATGCACTAGTTGCGTCTCAGGATGATGATGTCTGTGATAGGGTTTTTAATGGAGATTATGTTGTAACTATTGAGAGACATGTTGTTGCTAACCCTGTCTCTCTAGTTGTTGATGGACCTATCTTTGGTTCTTTTGTAGGTTGTGTTGGTCTTCCCTCTTGGGGTTTTGGGAGTCCAGCTCTAGATTTTTTGGTTTGGAAGGATGTGTCTACTAAAGTAGAGGAGGGATGGATTATAATGAAGGGTAATAAATCCAAGACATTTACGCCCTTTTTTGAAATGACCCTTTGTTCCCACAAAGGTATGGATAAAGGTAAATCTTAATTTGTGGGTGTTGGGGCTGGGGTTTCCTCCATCCTCTGGGATTTGCTTTGTTCTGGGTTGCAAGTTAATATTTTTTCTTAGCATTCATTTTAGGCTGTGGGTGTCTGATGGTAAAACCATCGTCTTGGTCTTGCTCCATTCCTTTTTGAGGGTTTCATGGATATCTTTTATGAACTTTTTGTAAAGGGTTTCAGGTCCCTTAAAAACCTATTTTTCACTTAATAAAAAATGAACCCCAAACTTGAACCCATGAAATATTTCAAATGTAGTGACTTGGTTGTCGAACATCATACATCAGCGGTAGAAAATTATCAAAATGGTAAAGAAAAAAGTGTTTCATAACTTACTCTCCTTTCTCCCCGAGCTTCAAGCCAATTTTACTTCATATAAGATATTGGGCATTGGGTATTGTCCATTTCACATTCGTCATTTATAGAAGTAATGAATAACCTGACCTCAATCTATGAACTCGAAAGCATTATCAAAAAGTCTCCATTAGATATTGAACATAGGGTATGTAATGTTGTTGGTGTCTAAGCCTAATGTATACAACATCTCACACCTTCAAACTTGATACCCAACTTAGAAAATTATAATTGTTCTCCTAAAATTGCACGGACAAGACTCTAAAATGGTATAAGGTGGATTAATGATCATATTGATATTCCTCTATGATGATTAATGCTTATTTTCATAATCTTTTTTGACTAATGGTTAATGATTAAGTGCCAATTCAAAGGCTGCAAACCACCCTCTAAGTTGGTCGATCCTTATGCAAAGATTGCTGATATTGATTTAGGTTATATTTGTCAAACACATCTCAAGGATGAGAGGTGGGGTCAATCAACCTTTGTAAATTTTTTAATCCTAATTCACAATCAATTAATTTTTATTTTGTGTAGCAACAAAAATAAGATAAAGCAATGAACACCATGAATAAGAGAACATCAAATTTACTTGGAAAACCTAAGAAGGGAAAAAAACACGGTGAGAATTAACTCATAATATGTGAAACAAGCATTACAATTGTTCTTTAGTATCACTTCCACGAAAGCATACTATTCCCTAAACTTGCAAGCTAAGGTGCACTTCCTTAGGGCAAGATATGAAAGGAATTGTAGACAAAGATGCACTATGTCAGGGAAAGACATAGGATTTGTAGGAAGACACACTATCTCCATGCAAGGTACATGTACATATGAATAAATATGACCATGCCTTTAGCACACCGCCTCCAAAAAGTCTCCAAACATAAAGTTGTCCTTGAATTTCTCCTTCAACTGACCAACTTCATAATTCCATCACCACCCATTATTTCTACCACAATTTTGTAACTCTTTATTTTGCACTATTTCATCTGATCCACACTCTTGAAAACCTTCTTTTACTTAATCAACATCAATTTGATCATCTATATATACCATCATCTTCATTGCAAACTTCTACTAGGTCAGTTCGAGCAGAGGACAAACATAGGTCATATAAGTTTGTCCACCAAAACATAATTGTGGTGAAGTTAGTCCAATATATGTGATAGAGAGGAACCAAAAATATATTGACACATATTCCACATATTTAGAACCATTTCACATCCTATCACTCATCTTCCAAGGTTGGCGACAAGGCAACATGTAGATACATCAAGCAATACATTACTAGTGGACACAAAAATATCTTCCAAATGAATAATCCTGATGTAGATTCTCCCACATCAAGGTAGGACCCAAAAAAAATGCAACACAATATTCAAGAAAGGTGAAGACACCCAATGATTCATCACAAGTATAATAACAACTTCTGTCAGACGGGCCAGAGCAATGACCTTCACACATTCAAGACACAATGCATCAAGGTACAAATCATCTAGTAACATGTGGAACACATTAAGACTTTCCTTGAATCATTTGAAGACTTCTCAAACCCTTTTTTCTTCTTCTTACTTTAGGATCAAACTGACATATCATATATGATAGAATTAATTCATTCCAAAGAGTCAATCATACACAGATCAATGCTATCACTACTTGCATACAACACTAGTTTCTAAAAATTAAACTAAGACACAACACAAATATTATAAACACATCCTTCAGAGTGAAACAAGTGAAACATCAATGTGGAGAAATGTGGAGCATTTTCTGGACAACTTTGACAGACAAAAAAAATATTATCCAACTATAAATACCAATCATAGCAGCTGCAACACTATGGACATGAAAAGATAGTAGTAGAATTTACACATATAATCTACAATGTGATCAAAACCACAGGACCAAATTCTCCAACATTGAGGAATGTAGAGGATTCTGTCGGACTGTCTCCAACAAACTCTTTTGCAAATCCTCCCTTCATCAAACATATAGAAACCAAAAAGTTCTTGAAATCATAACAAATCTATTAATGTCATCTCATCTGAAAGCATTTAATATCCATTGTCACATTCGACTCCAAGAGAGAGGAAAACACTGTCCTTTCCTTCCATATCATAAATTGCAATGTTCTCTCCTTTCATATTATGAAATGTTCTCTCTATCCATATCAACAATTTCAATGTTATCTCCTTCCATATCAGGCAATTTTATTTCCCTCCATAACAAAAAATCCTTTCATATAATGTTTTTTGACATCTTCCCATTACAAAATGATCCAATACAACATACAATAATCTCCCCCTACAAATTACAGTCAAGTCCGCATACTTCAATCATTGTAGCAGTTCTTTGAGCATCTTAATCATCAATGACCACATTCATATTCCAATAATCATAGATGTTCTTCAAACAACTTCATTATCAATGACGAAAACAACATTCATATCCAATCATCATATATGTTCTTCAAACAACTTCATCATCAATAACCACAAGATACATTGTCAGATACCAGGTTGACATAAATGAAAACACATAATTCCAACAAAATCCCCCTTTTTTATTGATATAAACACCCTACAAGTCAACACCATGTTCTACAGACTTAAACTCCCAATTTGGTATATCTCTTCTACTTTCACATCAAGGACAAAGGATGTTTGTTGTTATCCACTCTGTGTTCTACATATATCTCTCCCCCTTTCTCCATATTTCTCTTTACCTTTTTTTTTTTCATATTGTTCATACTCTATTTCTTTCAATTATTCTACATCCTCTCCCTAAGAGCAATACTCACATCAATCTAGGAGACAAAGATATACCTTGAATTTCTTCACTTGGATAGGTGCACCAACTTATGCATCTAATTAGGACTGGAAATAACTCCCAAATTATGTCTGAGATACTCAAATGTGTCCTTTGATAGCACCTTAGTAAAAATATCTACAATCTAATCCCTTGTGGATGCATACTCTAGTTTGAATTCCTTCTTTGTAACTTTTTCTCTTAGTAAGTGATACTGGATGGAAATGTCTTTAGTCCTTGAATGCATTGCTAGATTCTTTGAGATTTTTATGGCACTTGTAGTGCCACACATGATAGGAATAGGTTCATCACATTTCACCTTGATATTATTCAATGTATACTTCTTCCAAATCATCTGAGTGCAACAAGATGCTGCAACAATGTAGTCAACTTCTGTAGTAGATAAAGATATCGAGTCTTGTTTTTTTTTCCAAACTAGGAGACCAATCTATCTCCTAATAAAAATGCACTTCTATTAGATTTTATTGTGTCCCTGACTCAGTTATTCCATTCAAAATCAATACGAGCCTTCAAAGAGAAGTCACTTTCCCTTTTGTTTTATAATCTATAGTCCAAAGTTCCTTTCAAGTATTTGAATATTATTTTAACAACCTTTCCATTTGCGTGCTTAGGATTTTCTTGAAATCTGGCCACCAAACACACAACAACATAATATATGGTCTACAAGTAGTTAAATATATAATTAATCCAATCATTGACCTATAGAGTATTTGATCTACTTCCAGAGATTCATAATCCTTTATTAATTGACAATTGCACATAAGAAAAGGGGAGCAAGGTCAAATGTATGTATGAATAGATCACTTCCATTTCCATGGATTGCACATCTAGGAAGGACAATGCTGCCAATAGGCTCAAGAGGTGACTCAAGTGCTAAATGGGGACAAGTATTACTTCACTAAAATATTTAATGGATGAAATGAGAATGATAAGATATAGTAATATAATGGTTAACTCAGAAAGTCACTAAAAAACTAGTAAAAATAGACTATAATAGACACAATGAGCTGAAACTGATGGAAACATAAACTAGAAGATAGAACTGACATGTGACTAAAATATGATATAAAAATCATAGGAACATGACGAAAATGGAAATGTGTTCCTTGAACATGATAGCAATGGCTACGTGTTCCCAGTGTTTTCAACTGAAATTTTCACTGATCGTCTGATTGTACCTATTCTGCACAAATCTGATTCGATGGCTCTGTAACTTATTCCTGCACATATAATAATGGGGAAAAAGGTTGAATAAAGGGGTTTTCCTTGGTCAAACCTCTATTTAGTAATCAACATTTTAAATGAAATGTAATTGCATGAAGAAATGTAAATGAAAAGGTAAATAATAGATTCACCTTGTATAAACCCTCATGAACGAATGTAGAAATTGCTCATACCCATGAAGATACTTGAATGTTCTTGAGATCCAAAGAGTTAACCTTGGAATGAGATGTGGAATCGGGTATTCCCTAAAAAATGCATAGATGTATGAACACCACTCCTAGATCTTGAATGTAGATATGCTTGATAACACTTGCAAATAAGGGGAGAGAAGAGGTATGACAAGATGGATCTTCTTGTTTGATTGAGAATTCCTCTACCTGGTCATCATTGGAGAGAAACTTGCATCAATTGGAGAAGATTTATTTTTAATTGAATGATATTGAATAATTGGAGCCTTGGAGATCTTGACCTTAGGTACTTGCCTTCAAATCTTGAATCCAATTGCTCTTGCTTGCTTGAAAACTTGATAGCTTGATTGCCAAAAGTGCTTTCATATGATTTTGATATAAAAAATGAGGAGAGGTAAGGGGTTCTTATAATAACTCTTTCATTTAGGGATTCAAATTTGATCAAGGTCTACCATAGAAGGAAATCCTAGAGAAAATCCCTGCTTCAAGACCAAGGTTAAATTTTGGCCCCAAAACCTAGGGACACGTCGCCATTGGAGACATGTACCTTGGGAAATGGGATAAAATTCAAAATAGAGCTTGGGAAGAGTGAAAAGGAGCAAGAAATGGAGAATCAACTCATTAGGATCAAGTATAATGGACATTCAGAGCTTGAAATTACCAAAATGGGTCTAATAAGTCCTAATAAAGAAACCAATCATGGGTGCTAACTTTTAAGGATGGTACATATAGCCCCCACTTTAGCAGGAGTATGAGACAAGATCATGCTCACAGTAAATTAGATCAATGCATAAGAGAAATCTTATCAAGGTCAAGGAGATAAAGAAACATCAAGCCCCCAAGTGACTCAAGTCCTTATCAAATTCAAAAGCAAGATGAGAGAGAGAGAGAGAGAGAGAGAGAGAGAGAGAGAGAGAGAGAGAGAGAGAGAGAGAGAGGNAAAGAAGAGAGAGAGAGAGAGAGAGAGAGAGAGAGAGAGAGAGAGAGAGAGAGAGAGAGAGAGAGTTGCAAAATATGGAATTGAAGGTCTAGCAAGATATTTTATGGTAGTCAACCAATCTAAGAGGACCAGTCCTTAAGGAAATAATTGTCTCGTTTAAGGGACCCAACAGTAGAAATCAAGCCTAAAGAAAGCATTGTCTCCATAGGGATCAAAGAAAAGGAAGACCAGTCCTTAAGGAAAGAATTGTCTCCATTAAGGTATCTAGGCAAACGATTAGGCCTTGGAAATAATTTTCTCCATAGGTATCAAGGAAGGAGGATCAATCCTTAAGGAAAGCATTGTCTCCATTAAGGGATCCAATGAATACAAGGAAAACATTGTCTCCTTGGCCATCTACAAGAGAGGTTGCATTGAATCATTGTGTATGTGTGCAAAATATGAAACAAGGAGCAAAGTATTTCCCCCACATTAAAGTGATTGCAAATGCCTTAATGTAAGCAATGGATTTAACAGAGCATACATGCACCCACAAGAAACATTTCCACTATGAGATGCCCCCAAGAAAGGAAAAATAAAGGGAAATGAACACATGAAAAAAGAGAGCACATAATGGATCTAATAACTATAGGGCCAGCATGATAATTTGATAATACATGCATACTATATCAAAATGAAATCTCATCATTCCCCAAAGGTACAAAAACTACAAGCCCAATGGAAGAATGTCACACAAGAGTGACAAAGAAGAATCTTTTTGGGATGACATCACAAAGAAATAAAATAATACGTAGCTACTATTTTGCATCATCCCTTAATCAGACAACACAAAGGCACATTTATGAACAGTGGCACATGCATGACATAGCATGTAACAACATATAGAAGAAGTGAGATAAAAATAGAGGAATTCCAGGATAGACTGATTCCATTATCACCTTGTGCCAATAGAGAAACAAGGGTCGTTTAAAGAAATCCAAACAAAATATATAACAAGCAACACATTACAAGGGAAGCAAATTACAACAAGAAAACACATAGAATCCATTGCACAAGAGGAACTAGTCAAGCATATCACATGCCTCCCCATCTTAGTCTGTAGTGTTTAGGGAAGGTGGGAAACATACAATAGGAGAAACATCAAGCACGATAGATGAAACAATAGCCAATTCCAAACAAGGACCATGATGTGAAGATAAGTCCCTTTGTTTGTCACTAGGATTAAGTGATAATTATTGTGAAAACATATTTGGTTGGTCATGATTAACATCAATAAGCTCATACATATCATCATAATCACTAGCATGAATGCCATTGTTAGATGCATTAGGAATATCAAAAGCATAATCATTAAGAGTATCTTCTTCATCCAAATTATTTGTAATAGATGCCCATATACGAATAGAGTTATCATGTTTTTTCAATTTTATCTTTTTTAAGTATTCCTTCTTCAGTTCAAGCATGGGTTGGTCAAAGGGAATCAAAGCATGAATAGGTTTATTCAGTGAAGAAAGGTTTTGGGAATCATGGTGATAGGCTCTATTCATGGCGACATTCATGAGTAGAATAGTTACATTTGGTTTTGATAGGAATTTGGATTGGTTCAGGATCAATCAACATCAGGTCCTTTTCTTCTTTAGGAGGAAGAACATAAGGAGCCACACTAGGTTGAGATATAACATCGCCAAAATGTTTATAATATAGAGGAGGTGGAACTGAAGCATATATAGGAGGGGTAGGTGGTGTAGAGACATGTATAGGTCTAGGGTAAGGAGATAGACCATCCTTAGGTTTTCTAAGATCACAAATCTTTTGGATTTTTTAGTTTTGATAGGATTGAAAGAGATTATCTATACAAGATTGAGTTTTTTGAGGAATAGAAGGATAAAATAAATCTTGAGGTACTAAAGGCTGATAAAAGGATATGGTTAACGATCATTATTTTTCAACTGTGAGAAAATTTCAAATACTTATGGATAAGAGATGCCACAAATTTCATGGAGATAAGCCAAGGAAGACCAAGTTTGACTTGAAACTGATTAGAAGTTGGGATGACAACAAAGGTAACATCCAATTTTTTGCCACCAACTTCAACAGGAAATGAAACAAATCCATGGGTAGGATAAAGGAAAACATTGAAAGTTTGGATCATAACATCAGATTGATCAAATACATCATGTTGCAATTTTTTTATTGAAAATATGCTCTTCAGTTATCACATTATCCATGCAAGTAGGGTCAATAAGAACACCACGAGAATAGAGATCATTAACCTTTGCAACAATGTAAATATGACCATCAATTGCCTTAATTATTTCACTAGGGTCAAAGGTAATGCAAAGCTTAGGCTCCGGTTTAGCTTTTGGTTCAGTTTGATCAATGGGGTTGATAACTTTATTGGATTCAATACACCTATCATTAAAGTAAAAAACATGGAAGAAGGAAAATATTGGATAGACTCAACATGTTTTGTTGAATGAGATGGAAAAGGGTTGGAATAAATTTGAAATTTTAGGTTGGGAAGTGCTATGGATTTTTTTCCTTGATCATTAACACCCTCAATAGATATAGTATTAGAATCAATGAGGAATAATAAATTTTAATCGAAAACACTTTTTCAGTATCATGATTGGATTGACGATGATATTGACAAAAAATATCTTTGATCAAAAGATTTGGGAAAAGGTTTGGATGTGTCAATTGGTTTAACAAGAGGAAGAGTTAACACTTTAGCATTAATCAATTTCAACATCACATTATGCAAAGATTCAAAAAGATGAGTAAAATTATGAGAAGGTATAAAAATAGAAGACAAAGGAACCGCACCTTTGGATGTTGCTGCCACTTACTCATTAACATTGTTGGATGAATTATTGATCTTTATGTAATTTTTTGGTTTTTGAAGCTTGTTAAATGTATGGGATGCAACATCACTCTTATCAATCAAATCCATTGGAGTGGTGCTCTCAAACTGACTCACTTAAAGCGGATAATTGTGAAGCATTGCAGATAATTGAGTAAAATAGGAAAATTTAGAAAGAAGAATCTTATCTCTAATGTCAAACTGTAAATTATACATTAAAATACGTTGTAAATCAATATCAGGCACATGATAGGAAATCTGAGCATGCAAATGCTTAAATCTACCAATAAAATTAGTTACTTTTTCTTCAATTCCTTGTTTACAATGCATTACATCAGTTAAAGAAATTGTAGGACCAATATTGTTTTTAAATTGTTGAATGGAGGCATTAGCAAAATTTTGAAATGATTCAATAGAATAAGGAAGTAAAGAAAAAAACCATTGCAAGAATTTATCCTGAAAGGTTCTAGTAAATAGTTTAGCCATGAACCTATGATCATGAGAAAAATCACTACATAATGTTTGAAAGGTTTTGACATGGGTCAAAGGATCACCTTTACCATTATAAGTCTCAAGATGAGGAATCTCCATGTATTGCAGAATAATGAAACACATGATATCCAAGGACAAAGTACTAGCAATGTCACAAGTAGGAATGTTGAACTTGGATTGGGTCATTGAAGCAATTTGTTGGTTCAAGGAAGACACAATTTGAGCCAAGATACTAATAATGGAACCAATAGAAAGAGAGGTAGGAGGAGATATGTGTGAAATAGTTGGAGCATTGTGGGAAATGGAAGGAACGATAGAGTATGAAAAAGGAACACTATTGTAAGTGGGCATTGATGAAGGTAAAGAAACACACAACACACTTGTAGTAAAAGTGGAAATGATAGTATTAGGAATGCTAACACGTTTAGGATTGAGATTTTGAATTGAGGTTGTTATGATACATGGAGCATAAGTAGACACACTAGGAATCAAGGTAGAAGTAGGCATGTAAGTATCAACACCCGTAGCGGGTGGAATGAAACCTAGACCTTGATAAAATTCCCTAATAGGCTTGACATTATTATAAATGAGATAATAGATACTACACAAGATATTAACACCATGTCCATCATTATGAATTAACTTCCTTAAACCTTCCACAACAAAAATGACCTCGGGATTACAGTTTTCTTTTTGTAACCATTGCTCAAATTTTCAAAGTCATTGGAAATATTTTGGACTTGCATAGGAGGTATTCTTAAGGCATCATATTCATCATGATAAGAATGGGAAGAGTTTTTCTCCAAGATAGGATTAATATCATTAGGATGCATGTTGGTCTCATCAAGATTTCTAGGAAAAATAGAAGGCTTGGGATCAAATGAATTCTCCTAACCCAAATGCTATAAGTAGGACTCAAAGTGATAGAAATCATGCAAAAGGAAATGAAATAAAAGATAGCTCTAATGCAATTACCAAATTTTAAAGAGAAATGCAATTCAACATAACCATAATAGAAATTTGTGTAATGAAAAACACATCTAACTATCAAATTTAAAGATGCAATGTAAAACATGCATAGTAGACATAAATCTAACTACTAAAGTGAGAAGTATGTAATGCATACAATGCAAATCTAAACAGAAAATAAAAATTAAAATATTATAAGTCAGGTTCACTAAAGATGTACACAAGAAAAGGGGAGCAAGGTTAAATGTATGTATGAATACATCACTTCCCTTTTTGTGGATTTCACATCTAGGAAGGAAGATGCCCCTAATAGGCTTAAGAGATTATTGAAGCACTAAATGGGTAAAATAATTACTTCACTAAAAAATTTAATGGATGAAATGAGAATGATAAGATATAGTAATATAAATGATTAACTAGGAAAGTCACTGAAATACAGGCAAAAATAGGCTGTAACAGACAAATAGTGAGTTGAAATGGGAGGAAATAAAAACCTGAAGACATAACTGACATGTGACTAAAATATGAGCTCAGAATGGCATGAACATGATGGAAATGGTGAGGTTCTCCTTAGACATGATGATAATGTTGATGTGTTCCTAGTGTTTTCGACTGAAATTTTCATAGATCGTTTGAGTGTACCTATTCTTCCCAGATCTGATCCAAAGACTCTATAACATGTTCTTGCACATCAAAAAAATGGGGTAAAAGGTTGGGTTAAGGTTTTTCCCTTTGTCAAAACCATGTTTAGGAATCAACCTTGGAAATGAAATGAAATTGCATACATGACTGTAAAAAATAAAAAGGTAAATAATAGAATCACCTTGCATAAACCCTCATGGATGGATGCAAAAAATTTCTCATACCCATGAAGATACTTAAATGTGCTTGAGATTCAATGATTTGGCCTTGGAATGAGATGTGGAATCAAGGATTCCCTCACAAATGCATATATTTATGAACACCACTCTTAGATCTTGAATGTATATATGCTTGAAAACACTTGCAAAGAAGGTGAGAGAATAAGGATGGAAGGATGGATCTTCTTAATTGATGGAGAATTAATCTACTTGTATATCATGAGAGAGAAACTTAGTTCAATTAGATAATATTTATTTTGAGTTTAATGATCTTAAAGAATTGGAGACTTGGAGATCTTGATATTGGGTGCTTACCTTCAAATATTGAATCCAATTTCTCTTTCTTGATTGAAAACTTGATATCTTGATTACAAAAAATGCTTGCATATGATTGTGATATCCAAAATGAGGAGAGGTGAGGGGTTATTATACTAACTTCATCATTTTGGGATTCAAATTTAATCCAGGTCAAGCACAAAGGGAAATCCTTGGAGAAAATCCCCTCATCAAGCCTCGGGTTAAATTTGGGCCCCAAAACCTAGGGACACATCGCCATTGGCAAAATGTCCCATGAACATATCGCCTTTGGTGACATGCACCTAAGCGGATGAGCTAAAACTCAAAATGGAGCTCAGGTAGAGTGAAAAGGAGCGAGAAACAAGGAATCAACTTTCCAGGATCAAGCATAACAAACATTCAAACCTTGAAATTACCAAAATGGGTCTAATAGGTCCTAATAAAGCAACTAATAATGGGTGATAAATTTTTAGGATGGTACAACAAATAGTAGCCATGGGAATACTAACTGGTTTGGAATTCTTCATGCCAAAAGTTTTTAACATTTCCTTTAGGGCCCGTTTGGTTGGCGGAATTTGTGCATGCTGGAATTGCCAATTCTAGAATTGAATCCATTCTAGGTTTGCGCTATTCTCAAAATGAATTCTAGAATATGGCTGTCCTGTTTGGTTCACCTGGAAGATGATTGAGAAGATGCAAATTCTGTGTTTGGTTCCACACAACTAGAATTGGAATTGGAATTTTGTTTTTGTACACATACACATGTATACACACACATATACACACATACACATATATACACACATGTGTATACACACACATGTGTATATACATACACACATATACATACATGTGTGTGTATATATACATGCACACACATGTGTATATACACACACACACATGTGTGTGTATATACACACATGTATATATACACATGTACACACACATATATATACACATACATGTATGTATATACACATGTATACACATACATACATGTGTATATATACACATGTA
>MU228490.1:124174-158408 GCA_018584345.1 Thuja plicata | reverse complement strand
ATGTACATGTGTGTATATACTCATATGTATATACACATACATACATGTGTATATATACACATGTATACACATATACACATATGTGTATATATATACACATACACACATGTGTATACACACATATACATATATACACACATTTGTGTATATATATACACATATACACATATATACACATACACACATGTGCATATAGATATGAGTATGTATATACACATGTGTGTATATATACATACATGTATATATACTATATATATATACATGTATGTATATATACACATAAGAGTATATACACACACATGTATATTCACACACATGTGTGTATATATACACACATATACACATGTGTATATACACTCATATGTATATATATACATGTATATATACACACACATGTATATATAGACATGTGTATATAAACAGATTTATATATACATTTTGATAGCAATATAATATTAACACAAAAATGGGAATGCATTTTCCTTCACAAAATAATACTCTCAATTCCAATTCCAATTTTCAATTCCAATTCCTAGTCCTGAGGGGGAATTGTGGAATGCTCAAAAAGGCCCAAAATTAGAATTCGCATAACCCTATTCCAATTTTTAATTTTGGAACCAAACAGGGAATTGAACATTTTGGGAATTCAGAAATGCCAATTCCCGTTCAATTCCAATTCCACCCCTCAACCAAACGGGCCCTTATATACTTGATTTGGGAAAAAAATATACCATTATATAATTGACCAACTTGTTGTCTAAGAAAGAAAGATAACTCACCAATCATTGACATTTCAAATTCCTTTTGTAGCTCTACTTCAAACTTTTTCCATGCATCATCATATCCACCAAAAATATTTTCATCAACATACACAACAACTATTGATAGCTTGTATTCCTCAATGAGAAAATATAGATTGATATTAGTAGTACCTTTCTAAAGTAAATATTTATCAAACCTTGCATACCAAGCTCTAGGATCTTGTTTGAGACTATACAATTCCTTCTTGAGTTTGCATACCATGTTCAACTATTATGTCATCTAAAAACCATTAGCTTTCTCTATATACTATTCTTCTTCTTCTAAATATCCATTGAGAAATATTGACTTGACATCCACCTGATATACCTTAACATTATTGAGAGCTATAAAGGTTAGAAACATCCTAATTGCTTTCATCCTAGTCAGTGGAGTAAAAGTATCCTCAAAATCAATACCTTCCACTTGAGAGTGTCATTTACATACCAACCTAGCTTTATTCCTTTTCACTTCTCCATCTTCATTCATCTTGTTTCAGAAGAACCACTTAGTTCTAATAACATTTCTGTCTGTTAGCTTGGAGATAAGTTCTCGTGTCAAATTTTCTCAATTTGATCAATTTATTATTCCATTGCCTTCAACCATCCTTCATCCTCACCAGCATCCAAAATATATTTGTGTTTTATCTTTGATAAGAGATAAATATTCACTTACTCACTTTCCTTGGCAAGAAGTCTTCTTGTTTATATTCCATGTTTATCTCCATTGTTATGATCTTGTGAATGATTTCTATGGACATACTTTATCAGAGTCTTAGGGGTCTATTCTAATTTCTTTCTTTTGTTCCTTTTCATGCACTTGGATCATTTTTTCTTTAAATGTGTAGGGGGCACATTGTATTTCATATTTCTTATCTTCTTTTGTAATTTGATTTCAATTTTTGTCTACTCTAACATTTTTATTTCAACTATCCTCTTAAGCCTTTTGCTGTAACATATGTAACCTTACTTCTTGTGGAACAATCAAGAAATATTCCTTCATCATTCCCTAAGTCATACTTGTCTAAGACCCTCTTCATCTCTTGTAACATAATATTTGTTTCCAAAGATTTTTAAATACCCGACAGTAGCATTTCTCGTATGTCAGAGCTCATAGGGAGTCTTAGAATTATTGACACTTACCAGTACCGTGTTTAGAATGTAAACAAAATTATGCACTGCCTCTTTCCAATACACATCAAGTAAGCTTGCATCCTTTAACATTTTTTCTAGCCATTTATTGAACTGTTATGTTCTTCTTTTCCGCTACCCCATTTTGCTAAGGAGTTATAGGAGCATATAGACATCTCCTAATTCCATGATCTTGACAAAACTTGTTATGCTTGTTTGATGTAAATTCATCTCCTTTATGTGACCTTAAAAATTTAATCTTAGTATCTATTTTCATTTTCTATCACAAACTTAAATGTTTTAAACTTCTCTAGGTATTCAATTTTTTCTCTTGGAAAAGTAATCCATGTCATTCTAGAGTAATCATAAAAATGCAGCTTAAAGTACCTTTCACCATTCAATCCTCTATCTTGGTATGTATGTGTAGGTTAGTATGCACTAGATCCAATGGTTTTGTAGTAGAATACTCCTTTCTTTTGAAATTTGTCTTTATCTGCTTTCCCATCTAATACTATTTGCATACAACATTTGTTGGCTTTGTAATCTTTGACATATCCCTAACTACTAGTGTAAAATTGATATTCACCATGTTTTCAAAGTTAATATGTCACATCCTTTTATGTCACATCCATGAATCACTACTTTGAGCAATTAGACAATTTCCTCCTCTGGCTACCTTCAACTTATAGAGATTTCCATGAGTCCTTCTCCCTTCTACAATTATTCTTCCTATGATGTTTTTTCTTATTTCACATTCTTTCTAATAAAATGTAAGGTTGTATCCTTTTTTTCACATCTGACTCACACTAATAAGATTATGTTTCAATCCCTTGATATAGAGAAAATCTTCAATCTTGTTTGTTCCATCAATAGTTATGGTTCCTTTTCCATAGATTGGAGAAGGGTTTTCACCATAAAATTTAATAGATCCACCATCCCAATATTTCAAGGTTAATGAACTTTTTACTGTCATTGGTCATGTGATTTGAACATCCACTATCAATAACCCATGCATTAGGTTCTCCTTTTGCATGAAGGGTAGTCCATTCATTTATTGATTTTTCACTCTCTTGATCTTCTGATAGGGTTCCAAATTTTTAATTTTCCATAGCATTGTCAACAGTTACAACCACAAACAATAATTCATCATTTGAATCATCATATTTCTCATCTTCAGATGAATAAATGCACTATGATATTACAGACATGTCCCAACCAATTTCGCAGTGATATCTATCAATGACACTAACACAACTCAAGATGCAAGTCTAACATGAAATGACTGATAATATAGCTTCCTCCAAATATTGTAACAAGTTGATACTCTTTGACATTTCTGCTATCATCACACCTTTGACATCAATGAGAATATATGTTTAGCAAGGGGGCCTGTAGTAATGCTTTATTTTTGTTGCCATGATTTACATAAAGAAAAGTAGAAAACTTTCACTTCTTTATCTTCCAAGACATGGAACTCTATTTGTGTCTTATTTTATTCAAAGATAGCAGGAAGCTTACTATTATAAATGACATTCTTTTGTCTGCAATGGGGACAATACTCTATTTAACTTCCTTTTATTTCTTATTTATATGAAAAGTATCCAATTATGTGGCAAGAAGATTGATAATGTCCCTCCATATTAGAGAGAATATTTATTAATGAGATTTATTTTGCTACACCCAAATCCTTCATGGAAAATTACTTTGATAATCTATGCCAAAGCTTATTTTCACGTTGCATATTAAATTCAATAAAAACCATGTCATCAAAACTTAATAATAGGATGATATAGCTACCATTATGTGATCTTTAAAAATAAACACAAGATCATAATGGCATATGTTGTAACCGTGTTCAACTATAAAGATATCAAATTTCAAATACCATTTTCATGGTGCTTTCTTCAATCCATACACACTCTTCTTTAACATGCACACTAAGTCCTCCTTACCTTTGACCTCATATCCCTTTTAAGAAAATTAAGATAGAAGAACAACTTCCTACACTAACCTTGAGAGGAGGGTCATGTAAAAATTTCTTAGATATTTACAAAATTTATAGTAACTTAACTTAATTAACATAAATAACACGCATACCACAAAACAATAATTTACGAGGGAAAAAATCTTTTGGGAGAAAAACTCCACACTCCAAAATTTGCCCAATTATTATTTAGATATCAATAAAATACGATGAGATTCTTGTAGAGAAATATTCTTGCAAGAGCATCACCAACCTAAGGTAATTGAATAGAATAAGACTCTTACACACATATCTTCCATCTCACACACCTAATATATAGGAGATACAATACATGAAACCATCAAACGATATTACAAAACAATGGGCTAAAAAAAAATTAGAAAGTGGTGCCCTTTTTTATCGGTAAAAGGCCGAAGCCAATATATTTTATTATTATATATTATAATTTACAAATTCTCCATTCGCTTCGGGCACTGTTAGAAAAGAATGGAGAAGAAAACCTCCATTCTAGACTGGGACATAGTCCATATTATCTCCAATCAAAGATGCCCTATAATATATCAAAACACAAACCGACACATATAACTCCCTTTTACAATGCATTTGTGTGTTCAATAAGTTTTTACATTTTCTATTTCAGGAGAACCAAATTATAGAGGTCGTAAATTTTAAAATGAGTGACTGATTAACGAACCGTTTGAAGTGCCAAAAATTTCACAACTTTCTCTATCAATCTATAACCCACTATACTAGTTGCAAACACTTTTGGGACATTTAAGAGCCTCTAAAGCCTTCAAAATTGAATTGATAAAATTTATTTGGAAACTTTAAATATTGAAACTTAAAATCTTCAAATCTAGGCATGCTCTTGTAACAAAAAAAACATCAAAATCCTTATCTAGCCCGTTCAAACCTTTGGGGAAAGTTCAAGGAAAATCTGTTCTCAAATTTAAACTTACAATAAATAGTAGACATTTAAATTCAAGGTTGAGACATCTTTTCATAACAATCTTTCACTTGTTGAACACCTTGCAAGAGAAAAGGGAGTATCTACAACATAGTTCAATCACTAGATATCATGATCCTCGTAGACTCTGAATATCATTTAAAATTATCCATGCTTGTAGCCTCAATTAACTAATTTGCAAAATTCGTCAAAGTTTCTACCTTAACCAACTTCACCTTTCCATCCTCGGCCATGTATTTGACAAAATGGTTCTAAACATCAATGTGGTTGGTCCTGACATAAAAATTTGGGTTTTTTAACTAGGGAGATCACACAGTAACTTGTTACTCCAAATAAGATTTGAAGGTTGTCATTAGTATTCATGCACTCAAATGGATAGTCGGTAACAGAGTCACAAACAGGCTAGTCGGTATAAACACTGAAGTATAGAGTTAACCAAGAGCACTGATCACGCACATAGTTAACCAAGTGCAGTGATTACCGAGAAGACAAACTTTACCAAGCAAGAGTATAACTGAGATACACAGAGAACACCAAGCACCGAGAGACAACATTTATTGAGTGGACCAGAGGCCACATAAAATTTTGTTATGGCACATCAATCTAGGTAACAACTTTTTTTCCGACTTAGATAACATTTTACAATGATAGAGGAGGACATTAATTATCGATTCACAACATTAATTGATTGTATCTCCTATGTTTAGATGATCAAAGTAAATTATGTACACCATTGATCTTAGGTTAGAGATGATATTGTATAACCCTAATTAGGTCATAGAGTTTGATATATAATGTAAATATGTCATTTGTAATGTATGATTGATCAAGTAATAATCAAGTAGCCGCCATACTACAGACATCAGAGATCACAAAAGGGTTTTAAGAATAAGACTACATTGTAGTAATCAATTTTTAGAACAGGGACAAGGCTACCAAGTATAACAGAGCAGAAGGTATTATCATTTATAGTAAGGTGATACATTTTTCATGCACTTAAATGATATGTATCAACAATGGTGAGATTATATTTATTCAGATCACAATTATGTTACTTTCTAACAAATGTAATAGACCCCTAAATCTCGTAACAGAGTAGACTTAATCGTCTTTATGTAAATCTCTTAACTGATTGCACACATACTTTGTGTTGCTAAATCCTCTCACGAGGTAGATCTAATCAATTTCATTTTACTCCTAACAGGGTAAGATCATTAAAAGTGATCAATCTTTGTAAGCTTTAATAGGATACTTTATTTACTGCAGTAGTGAATTTTTGTGGGTCTCATCCCCACCGCAGTTTTTACCTTCTAACAGGGGTTTTCTGCAATACCAAAATACTAGTGTCATGAGTATTTAATTTTCATGTATGTGTATTGTTTACTTTACATAAATTTATATTTCAGAAGTGACATCACATGTTTGGTATATGCAATCTACTCAGTCGGTTATTATAGAACATTTGGTTACAAAGGTTAGTTCAAAAGTTTGAAGGGTACTGATGACATCGTGTGATGGCTGAAACATATTACAATAGATGATACCTTACATTAAGGATACATTACCTATAAAAAAATTTGAGCTATGGTGAATATCACGAGACTTGATATTCTTGGTCAGACCATATCTCTTGATATCACGATCAGGTGATATCTTCTCTCTTAAAAGTAATGGATCTTTTGTGAATTGAGTTTTTATGGATTTTATCTTCTCTAGCTAAGAGGGAGTGTTGATTTTTTGTGCTATGGTGAGGGTCATAGGTGTTAACACAAGAGACCACTACACATTCTGTTTGATCATCCTCCCTAGCTAAGAGGGAGTGTTAATATTTGTAGCTTCAGTCGTATGATCATTTAGAATACATATAATATATGTTGATTAATAATAATATATTATATATGTTATACTATTATTAATCATATTAAATTTAATATTCAATATTAATCTATTATTTTATTCTAAATTAATAATTTATTGATGAAACATTATAAGATTGATTAAATGATAATTAATGGAAAGAGGCATGTCCTTTAAGAACATGCCTCTCTAAAGGCATATATACATAATCAATTATCATTATATTCATCTCAATAATAATGAACAGATGTGTCCCATGAAGGGACATGTCTCTCCTAGCCTCATTCCCAATATAAATGAAAGAGAGATTGTTGCATTTGAAAAGCACATACAATATAGAGTGCTATTACATTTGCAGCTATCCTAAAACATAACAAAGGTTATTGAATGATCATTTTTGGTAGGTGATTTGGTGTTGTATGAAATCAATGAAATGGTAATGCCCTACCCAAAGAAAAAGAAAAAATCAGCCCTAATTGGCTTGGCCCTTTCATTGTCACTGAATTTTATGGCTTACATGCCTATAAAATAGCAAATGTGGATGGAACACCTCTTAATGACCCCATAAATTCTATGCACTTTCATCGATAGTATGCCTAATATTATTTGCTTCTGTCTTTTCTTAGCTATGTTCTTTAGTTTCCTTTTCTTTATTAGGTTATATTTTAGTATCATTTTCTTCATTAAAGCATGTATTTTAGATGGTTAAGTATTGTTATTTTCTATTTAATATGATGCTTCATTCATGAAAAAAATGTGTTTTGTCTTGGATTCATTTGGTAATTTCTTTTTCATTGATTAAGATATCACCTTGTTATATTAATATACTACTTAATATTCCATGTACCATGTTTAGATATATTATATTGTGTTTAGTTAGTATTTCAACTAAATCACATTCATTTTTGTCTACATTGGTGCATTATATCATCAATAGTCATATTTATTTAAGCATTTCTTATGCTTAAATAAACCATGTGTATATCATTTTAATCATCATAGCATTGGTTGTCAGATCAATCATAATGGAATTAAATTAGACATATACATTCATTGCCATGTTTCCATTATTTTAATCACAAGCAATACAAAATATTGTTTATAGCATTAAAATAACTAAAGCATGTACAATATTAAAAAAAAAATCATCATATATATGCATGTAACGATAGATAACATAGTCACCATTGTCCAAAATTTAGTATATCTAGAACATAAACATATGCAATCAGCTCTCATACATAGGATGATGACTACCAAAGTCCTCTGGCCCTCAACATGGAGAAGGTTGTGGATGGAGGAACGCCTATAAGATGTCATGGATCATGAATGGCTCCTCAAGGAGCTCTACATTTGAGGTCCTCACAATATCCTCTTAGCTCTAGTGACTCTTTTCTGGCCTCAACTAACTCTTGTTGTAGTCTATCAATCTCATGTTGAAGTCACTCTTGGTCCTCCTTTTCTATCTCAAGCTCCACTCACTAGATTGAATATATCCTCATGCATCCCTACATCTCATTGTGGTATATACGCAACATGTGATGAGGATATGATGCATGTAGATGTATCCATATCTCTCAGTATGTAACCTACAAAGTCACACCATCCATCGCTCCCAACTAAAAGATATCAAACATAATAATATTAGTATTATCAAAATATGTATATCATAAAGTACACATAAATCAAAATATATATCACAATTTCCTTACCTAGATCTCCCTCCTACCATCCTATACTGAAAACCACTAGAGTCAGTGGTATTGCATTGTGGGATGAGGTTTGATGCATTGATACATTGATATCTCCTTCCTCACATATGTGTTTCCTCTAATGGGTTGATGCTTTGAAGTGGCCCCCTACGATTGTCTACTCAAGGGATTACTATCTTCCTCATCCTCATATCCTCCATGGCCACCTTCGATGGGTCCCTCCTAATCCTTTGATCCAGGTTACTCATCCTGATCATGCTCCTCATCCCTCTTCTCATTTTGTGATTTTGGTCTCACCTATGGTCTAGGATCTCTTGTGGGGTAGTCTACTAGAAATATGAGGTATACTCCATGATAGCTCAAGAATATTGTGTATGCTTTGTGTGTTCCTACATCCTCCATATTCCATGACACCTCTACAACTTGCATTTCCTCAACTCCTAAATCTATATCCTTGATATCATCCACTGTGGATCTATGTTTGGCCTTGGGTCTCACTCTATATTAGTGTCTATGGGTATAAATTAGTACATCTCTTAGAGTGCCCTATGGAGGACCAAATTGTCTTCTGACCCTAGAAAAGTAGAATGGGACTACAATGTACTTGTTTTGACCCTCTAATAAGAAGTCCCACTACATTCATCTCATATGTCTTGTTGTATCTAGTCATTTGTCCATCCATCTGTATGGCCTCCATATGATGTCATTTTTTTTGCAACTGATTGATGATAACTCTAAAAAAATAGTAAGTCTCCTCATTGCCATGAACCCCTCAATGGATAATCAAATGACATCCAACTAGTCGTATGCATGCAATAAGCTCAAATATCCAAAATTGGAAAAGTGTGCTTGTATCCAAGCTCTTCTCCTTATAGCATACATTAATACCAAGTTCATAATACAAATGTGCAAGTGTACTCCTCCCCCAGGAGAAGAAAGAATGATCCCACTCCATGCTCTGAATTTTGTGGGTGAGGCATGATGAAAACGTGGTAGCCTGATAATTTGTATTAAATATCACAACAATACATATCAATACATTTCTCACCAATGACACATCCTCAATAGCATACAAAAGTAAATTCAAGGATATATGGTTTGTCTGTTCATGTGGCACTGCTCTACCAAGACAATATGTCTGATCTGCATAGATCTCTACCTCTATCTTCTATGTTGTAAACCTTATTATCCTCCCTCAGACAAGAAATATAAGGATATAATACACATCCTCTAAGGTGATGATCATCTCCCCTGTCAAAAAATGAAAGGTGGAGGTATTTTCATTCCAACGCTCCATAAGTGTCATTAACATAGCATTATGATATCTCATAATCAATAAGAGATACTCCTGGTATAGCCTGACATCTCTCAATAGGCTTAGGTCCTCGATACTAAGGTCTCACATCTTCCCATGAAGATACGCCATGATCTAAGTACTTGTGTGCTCCCTCATCTCTGGATGCTCTTGGAATCACAAGACAATGGTTCAACATCAACACACAATATATACATCAAAATTCCACCCCTAAGTACTACATATTCCCCTTTGTTAGATTGGGTGGCCTCTTTAAGGACATGTCACCCCAAGTGGAATAGGATTCTTCTTTGGTAACAGGTCGCGCAGAGAGGAAGAGGTCACCCGGGAAGGAATAAGACACCTTCTTGTGAATAAGACACCCAAGAGGGAACAAGATGTTGAGTAGGGAATAGGTCATGTACCAGAGACACAGTTGCTTAAACTTGTTCGTACATGCATTTAGCCTAGGGTAGTGTGTGAAATGAAGTAAAAAATTAAATTCATAAACTAAAAGAAATAATAAAATGACCTACCTCATCAAGTGGATACCCCATTCTTGACTACCTGTCTGAGACTCTCAATCCTCACAGAAACAATTGGTAACTTCATGTATAGACCTAAAAATGGTCAAATCCAGTTAAAGAAAACAATTAATTAAAAAATCAATCCATTTGGATTAATTAAAATTAAAAATCAAATAACTATGTAATTAAATTAAGCATTTGATCATATAGTTCATTAAATAATTAAATCCAACCCATTCAATATTCATACATGGCTAAATTAATTAATTCATTTAAATTAATTATTCCTAAAATCTCTCAACAACCACTACAAGACAAAAATCAATTCAACCAATGGGAGAAGAGGGAAATGTGCACATGGGTCAAAAATAGGCTTTTCTATCGAGACCATCAATTTTGAAGAATCAATCATGTCCCTTCAAATTGGACACCTCAATAAACACAACTCAACTTATACCTTGATCATGGTTAACTCAAATCACATCTAACTCACCCCCTACACCTTGGAAAATCCTATAAATAGGATACATATTTAGTGTCATGGAAATCCATGTTCATAGCAAGTGCACTATAGGCAAGTTGCATTTGAGAGAGCTTAGTAATTTAAGTTCATTTAGCTTAGAATTCTCATATAAGGTTGTCATAATGGAGGAATTACAAAAATATTTGAGTGATTTTCATTATTTAGGATAGAAATTTACTTCCGCATCAATTAGTATCAATATTTTCATCTTAGATCATTAATTGCATCTATCTTTGCATATTTGAGGATTCTTTGCTGCTGAGAGCAATCCTTAAGTCCTTGTAGTTAGAGATCCATGAAATGCTCTTGACTGTTTCAATTTTGAATTGCTTGATTAGGATAAATATATTAATTTAAAATTGAAAACATGTTGAATTAATGTTTCATGAAAATTGAAGTTTTGTAAACAATTTACACGCATACACTTCCTCAACATCTTTGTTTACCTTTCATTACAACAAAAATACAAAAGATGAAAATGAGACTCTGAATAGTGAAGGTAATAAATAAGTGGTAGATTTTCCAAGTTACATTTAATTTTTCTTTTAATTTATTTCATTCATTTATTAATCATTTAAATCTTGAGCTAGAGATCTCTAATTTTCACACCACTTTTTGCACTGAAATCATGATTCAACTCCCTATCTATCCAAATTATCAATGAGATGTTTTGAGTTCATTTCACATCTCATTTACCTTATTTGTCACAAATTCACATTTACAATTTGATGTGTTAGACATGATACCCTATTTCACCTTCTTGATTAGCAAGCTAAATTAGGGGGGACATTTATCTGCCCATGAATTTCATCATTCTTAGTAAGCCTTAGGTGGTTTATGGTTTTTCAACTGACAAATTGGTTTTGTAGAGTGCGGTTCCTAATGTTTTAGTGTAGGTATTGCTACATTGGGGGCTTCTTCGACAACTTTGGAATATCCTTTTTCATTTACTATTCATGTACTTTAGTTTGCATATGCACGTAGTGTCATATACTGTTAAAGTTGGGGCTACCATCATAAATTGTAAGCACCTTACGTGTGTGTACAATTTCAATAATGTTTGGAACCCACTTTAGTGTGTTTTCATTTTAGCACGCATAGTAGGACTTCGTGTTGCACTTCAAAAAATACCTAAATTCAAATAGGAGTCCTTTATAAATTCAATTTCATCTAAAATTGATGTGAGCCCTTATTTCTAGGTGTTCTCCTTTATTATTCCATCAATTAAATCATTTATTTAATCACATTTTGCAGCCTTTGTATTATGTCCTAACATAGTAATTAGTTGTGCTTCATAATCTATTTATATAGGACCCATGATCCCCATCTTAGCCCTAATTGGTGGGAAGAGGATGCCCTAGACATCCTCTCCCCTGTTGTTTGGCTTGAAATCAAAATTGGGAGTCTGTCTCATTAATTTAGTGGGATTTCCAAATTCATGTCGGCTTCCTTCAAGTTTATCACATGATTTAGTATAAAAGAAAGTATCTTACTCATTTTGGTAAAGGTGAAAATAATTTCAAGGCTAGATAAATAATTTGAAGTCATCCCATGAAGTAAATATTTACAAATCAAAGCTAAGTCAGCAAGCATCAAGATTCAAAGGCTATTTTACATCAAGAATTAAATCACGTCAACATGAAGCTTTCAAAGGATTATGAACATGACTAGAAGATCATCAATTGATGATTGGCTTGTACTCTACCTCCTAGGTTTGGTATGGTTTCTTTTTATCCTCAAATATATACTTTTGAGTTTCAGATATAGACTTGTTTACATACTTAGAATCAAATTTTATTGCATATTCATATAAGGTTTTACTCTATCATGCTAGGGCAGATATCTTATTTACACTTACGCATTTTAACTCACAGAAATTTGGACATCCTCTAGATTCCCAAGTCTTTTGTCCACTAGCCTAAGACTTTACTAACTCAACACAATGAGTTGGTCTCCTTGTACTTCACCTTGAGGGACAACTACCAACGAGTGTACTTCAACTCTTCTACTCTTCCTTGGACAACTCCAAGTGCATTATCATCCTTTCAACTCCACAAGTGTTTGCAAGGACATTCCTCACATTTAAAAACTTCCTAGACTCCACATGATCCCATTTGTGACAAGGTATCACAATTGTTCCAATTGATCTCCCAATTCACCTTCAAATTTGGCTTTTAGGCCTAATCCTTCTACTAGCCCTATCTGATAGGTTTTTCCCAATTCTTGTAAAATAACCTCAAAAAACCCCCCCAAAAAAAGTGGGAATCCTGATACCTTTTTCCAAGACTCAAAGTATTTTGTAGGTTTTAGGGCCCTAAGGTGTCCGTACACTGGATTCCTAGAATTAAGGACAACTAGGGCTAATTGGGCTAAAATAGTGCAGTCAAATGACTTATGCATGAAAATGTCACAAACTATATTGGTAAAGTATTATCCTTCCTAGGAGGTGTCTGTATATCCCCTAGGTTTCCAAAACCATTCTTGGTTTCCCACAACTCACAATATCTTTGCAATCAAACACAAGTTAACACTAGCAATCTCCTAGGTGGGTACTCCAGTCTTGCCTAGGGTTTGCCATGAAAATTGGAAAAACATCTTTTCTAACTCTCTCCTTCTATATACATTATATATAGAGGCTCTCCTTCCATATTTATGTTGGTAAGTTGACTCCCACTGAGTATATGGATTCTTTTGTGTTGTCATTATGGAAACAAAGTCATATGAAGTTTTTGATAGTAATCAATGAAGTGAAAATTGACTAAGTGTAGAAGACAGAATAGAACAGTGACTTGCAGTCGATCAGGGAATCAGTGCACGTGTGTACGATCACCTAAGGATATGCATGTTCAGACTTAATCTCTATGGTATGTTATTATGCTTACCCTATACACGCATTGTATGGAATGGTAGTACAGACAAGTTACAGAAAGAACAAGTCCACCAGCAGTCCAGAATACAGAGTAAGAGGCTGACTTCATTGTTTTGATTAGCGTGTAATATTTTGATGTATAAAGGCTAAGCGCCTATTATAACAAGTTTTTAAGCATGTATTAAACATTGTTGTAAACACACTTAAGCCAATTTGTTTGGAAGCATTGTGTATTATTTTTTTTGGCTGACTAAGGTCGTGTTTATAGTCGCATCTATTCAGGCATAAAGATATATATATATGTAATGAAAAGATACATTTGAGGTGTTGTCAAATAAGTCAGAGAAGATGTATAGCAGATCAGTATGAAGATATCAGTATGAGATAGATCCCTTAAATAATTTAAGAGCATAAGTGCATAACTGGAACTGATCAAACATCTGTGTCACATACAACAGTTCATTTTTGGATATAGTGCATATCTACCCTCAGAAGGTTGTAGCCTTCTTTCTCTTTGAGTAGTGAGCTCTTGGATAGTGAGTCCTCACCCCTAATAGGGTTAATTGTAAAATACTCCTAACAGGGTCAGACCCTTAACCAGGTCATTGTACTCATATTGTAAAGACTGCTTCTAACAGGGAAAAGGAACTTTAACAGGTTCATTATACTAGTACAATATTTGTGGGTACTAATTCCCACCAGGGTTTTCCTCTAATCAAGGTTTCCCCGTAATCATATCAAGTGGTATGTGATCTTGTGTTATGCTTCATTGGATGTATATTTTATTTATGTTTAATTTGTTGAATTTGAATAAATAGCTAAACACTAATTCACCCCCCCCCCCTCTCAGTGTTTCCAACAATTTACCCATTCCATGATGAAATGCACGATGGATAATTATGGAGGAGCCATTTTACTCAAAACTACCCTGTCAACTCCAGCAACTAGCCTACTTACACAATAATTTTACAACTCTACTCTAATGAACACACATAAAATTTCACACTGAACAAATTTTACTCTAAATCAACTCTACTATCCAAATCTAACACTAAATCATGCTATTAAATCCATCTCACAATGCTAAAACACAAAACTAGTAGACTCTGTATGCAATCAGAAAACAAAGAGCTTCTACTATTCAAAAACTTTCATTACATCACCCACGCCCCAGGAAATGGGCCTCATGGTATCTAAATATTCCTCCTCCATTTTTTAGGTTACTACCATTAACTAAATTTTCCACTCACCGAAAGGAATCAAACTTGACAATATTTTCGGACAACATTGCAAAGTTGCAAAAGTTGTCAAGCAACTTTTTAGCAACTTTTACATCATTTGTTAAAACTCAGTTTTATGACCTCCAACCATCATGGCGTGATGTAAAAACATAATAAAGGCCTTCTTAGGGAAAAATTTAATCGATTCCAAGCATTCTAGGCTTTTTGACCACTAATTCCCAATTTAGGCTAAAATGCACTAAAACACTCAAAATCTTAACCAACTAGTTGGATTGATCCTAGACTAATCCAACTAGGTACAAATAAGATAGACCTTCTAAGGTAAAAAAAAAACCAATGACTTGGCTAGGGTTAGTACAAGCTACTAAAAAAACTTAGGGACTGGATTTAGCCTAGGTGATCCTGCATCATCCTCCCCAAATAGAAAGATTCAATCCACCCTTGGATTGAGCAAGTTGGTATCAATGCGCAAATTTTTGAAATTTGTCTCCCTGATCCATGTATCATCTGCATCTATTTTTCCATGCCACTTCACTAGATGTTCTTTGTACTTATTCTTCCTATTCTGCTTGTAGACTCTTGAATTGAATATGTGGTCTGCTTTCTTGGATGGTGTGGATGGTACATTGAGTTCCTCCACCTCCTGTATGACCTCAGTTAAACTTTGATCTGGATCTGGTATTGGTCCTTTGTACATGACCAAGTCTGCTACATTGAACATTGGAGATAAACCAACATCCTTCAGAAGTTCCACTTTGTATGCATTAGTGCCATATTTGGCCAGAATGGTACATGGGCCAATTCTTCTCATTTGTAACTTATGAGGTACTCATTTCTGCAATCTTTCCTTGTTGAGATGGACCATCACTAGATCCCCAACTTGGAATTGGACATCCCTCTTTCTATCATCAACCTTTCTCTTTATCTTCTTTGTATTTTCAGTCAATGTCTTCCTTACTATTTCATGAACCTCTTGCATATAATGTGCAAAATCTTATGCATAGACACTACCCTTGGTTCCATCCTTCAAATCTCTGAGCTCAAATATGCCTCTAGGGTGTAGGCCATAAACTATCTCAAAAGGACTCTTACTAGTAGTCCTATTCACAGTATCATTATAGGCATATTCTTCCTGTCCAATGAGTTGGTCCCAAGCTTGACCATACTCCTTAGTTAAGCATCTTATGAGATTACCTAGGCTCCTATTTACTACCTCAATTTGGCCATTAGTTTGAGGATGATATGCAGACCGAAAAGATAAATTGGTTCCAAGATTTTACCATAGGGTCTTCCAAAAATGGCTCATGAACTTTGTATCTTTGTCTCACACTATGCTCAATGGTAACCCATGTATTCTGACTACCTCCTTAAAGAATAGGTGAGCTATTTGACTTGCATCATAGACTATCTTTTAAGGTAAAAAGTTTTCCATCTTATTGAATCCATCCACAATAACATAAATGATATCTATTCCCTATTTTTTCTTAGGTAATCCTACCACAAAATACATGCTCAAGCATTCCCATGGTCTACTTGAGATAGGAAAAGGTTGGTAAAGGCATGCATTGGAAGATGTACTCTTTTCTTTCTGACATACACACAACTTTCTACATACTTCCTAATGTCCAAATTCATCTTAGGCCAAAAGTAAAATGTCTACACTAATTCTTGGGTCTTGTTGACACCAAAATGCCCACTAAGTGCACCATTGTGCTTCTCTTGAATCATATTTTCTCTTATAGACTCTCTAGGACCACATAATTGACTTCCTTTAAACAATAGATCACTCTACAAAGTATATTCAGAGAATTCACTATGAAAATGATTCTTGTATTCTTGACATACCTTATAGATGTCTACTTTGTCTTTAGCATATAGGTCTTTGAAGCTCCCAATACCCATGCTCTACAGGTGTATCTCTTGTACTGTCAGGGCTCTTCTACTTAAGGCATCTGTTACCTTATTCTGCAATCGCTTCTTGTGCTTAATTTTGAAGGTGTAGGCCTGTAGGTATTCTACCCACTTCATATGTTTATGACTGAGCTTAGCTTGTGAATTCAGGAAAATTAGTTCTTGGTTGTCTGAAAAGACTACAAATTCCTTTGGAAGCAAGTAGTGCCTCTACTTCCTCGGTGCTTGGAATAGAGCATACATCTCTAGGTCATAAGAAGAGTACTTCTTGGATTCAATTTTATTTTTAGATTGGAAATCCATTGGTCTTCCCTCTTGGCTCAAGACAACACCAATAACCACATTGCTAGCATCACATTCCACTGTGAACAACTTCTCAAAGCTTGGAAAAATCAAGATTGGTTGAGTAGCAATCTTCTTCTTCAACAAATCAAATCCATGGTTAGCTTTCTCATTCCACACAAACTTAGTTTTCATTCCACCTTTGATAGTATATAACATAGAAGCACAAATTGCACTAAATTGCTTTATGAACTTCCTATAATACTGAGCTAAGCCATGAAAACTTCTTACCTCTATTTCTGTTCTTGGAGTAGGCCAATTGAGTATGGATTCTAATTTTCTTGGATCCATCTTTAGATTTCCCTGGGATAACACAAACCCAAGATACAATAGCTCCTGCTTCATGAATTCACATTTTTCCAAATTTATTATCAACTTCTCCTCATGTAGCTACTTGAAAACTATCTGCAGATGTCTGAGGTGTTCTTCTTTTGTCTTGCTATATATGAGTATATCATCTAGATACACTACCACAAATTTTCCTATGTAGTCTTTAAGGACTTCATTCATGAGCCTCATAAATGTAGATGGGGCATTAGATAGCCAAAATAGCATTACAATCCACTCATACAAAACTTATGTGGTTTTGAAGTTTGTCTTCCATTCATCCCCTTCATTGTATCTGATTTGGTGGTATCCACGCTTTAGGTCAATCTTTTTGAAAAATTTGGCTTCTCCTAGACAGTCCATTAGGTCTTCTATCCTAGGGATAGGGAACCTATATCTAATGGTAATCTAGTTTATTTCTCTTGATTCAGTGCATAGCCTCCAAGTTCCTCCCTTTTTGGGTGCTAAGACAGTGGGTACAACACAAGGGCTAATGCTTTTCCTAATGAGACCTTTGCTTAGGATCTCTTGGATTTGCTTAGCTATTTCCTCATTTTGTTGAGGAGTCATTTTATAGGCTGCCATATTAGGAAGGGTAGCTCCTGGGATAAAGTCTATTTGATGAATTAGAGTTCTTCTTAGGGGGTAAGATTGATTGTTGTCCATCACTCACAATGCCTTCATACTTCTGCAACATCTCTTGCACTGCCTTAGGCAATTTTGTCTTCTTGAATGCCTTCTTTATACTTTCTTCTTTTGGCTTCAATACAAGTGCAAAACTGAATCCCTCTCCTTCTTCTAAGGCTTTTAAGAACTCCTTCTCACTGACCATAAGAATATTGGGGCCTGTAGACTTCATCTCTCCATCCTCTAATAGTGACTGCATTTTGAAAGTTGCATTGTCCTTCTTGAAAGAATAAGAATTCTTTGGTCCATCATGCATTGCATGTCAGTCAAAATGCAATGGCCTACCAAGGAGCAGGTGACATGCATCCATAGGTAGGACGTCAAAAAACACCTTGTCTTTGTATCTCCCAATGGAGAAGTCCACCCAAGCTTGTTCATTGACAAGGACATGTTGTCCTTTATTCAACCAAGTGACTTTGTATGGGTTGGTATGGGGTATTATCTTTGTCTTTAATTTTCTGACTACCTCCTCTGAAACTATCTTATCAGTATACCTTGAATCTATGATGACTCAGCAAAATTTTCCCATCATTTTGCATTTCACTCTAAACAGTGATCTCCTTTGACTAGGTTCCTCTTTCACTGGCTCCTTAATCAGTGTCCTTCTCATCATTAATTTCTCACCTTCCTCTGACTCTAAGGGTATCTCAGGGTGTTTTCTTTCACCACTAGTCTCCTCTTGAACATATTTTACCCTTTTGTCACTTCCTTGGGATGTAGTGCCTTTCTCTAGACATCTATATGCAGGGTGTCCCATCTGGTTGCAGTGGTAACATTTCATGTTTGAAAAATAGTTACCTCTTCCTTGGCTATTGCTTCTTACTCTATTGTTAGAGTTCCTCTATTTGAGTTACCTATGTTAGAGCTTCCTTCTTGTTTCTTAGTAATCTTGGTCTCTCATTGACTCTTTGTTTCATTACTTCTTCCACCATATCCACCTCTATGTCCTCTATTGTCTCTTCCTTTACCTCTACCTCTTGTGGTGGTAGAATCTTGTTTCTTTATTGGCTGCTCTTCTACCTTTATTGCAATTTGATGGCATTTTTGAATAGTATCAGGAGTCAGGAGACCCATTTCATCTTGTATATTCCACTTGAGACCATTAAGGTGTGTATCTACCTTCACCTTTTCATCTTCTGCAACTCGATACCTCATGCATAATCTCTCAAATTATTTAGTATAGGAATTTACATCTAAGTCCTTCTGTCTTATACTTTGTCTTCTTTTATGCAATTAGATTTCATAATCCTCAGGAACATAAGAATCTCTTATTTTTGCAACCATAGCCTTCCATGTAGTAATGGGCTTATTTCCTTCCTTCTCTCTTTCATCTTGGATAAATTTCCACCAAGTGAGTGCAGACCCTCTTAGCATGGCCTTAGCAACTTTCACCTTCTAAGCTTCAGTTATTCCATCACACTCAAAGTGATTTTCTATTCCTTCTATCCAATCTAGGACTATCTATGGTTCCATCTTTCCACTAAAGATAGGAACTCCTTCTAGTGATTTACCACTCATAGCCTTTAATACCTTTAAGAATGGTTCTTCATTAATGACAGGGTCAGCTTCAGGTACTTCATCATCTATGGAAATATCCTTGAATTTCCCTTCAACCTTATCCTTCACTTCTTCTATCTTTTTTTCCACTTGGTCCACTTTGTGTTCCAATTGTCCCAATCTCTCTATGAGCAATATATTCTTTTCTTCTTTCTCATCTACTTTCTTTGCCAACTGATAGGGAGGATTGAATGAATCACTCACTGACTCATGCTCTTAGTCATTCTTGTAATACTTCTAGGGTGTATCTCCCCACCACTTTAAACCTATAGGAATTTTCTCTTCTAGGCTCCCCTAGTTCTATTGGCCAATCCATCTACCATTGAAGTTCCTTCAATCAAGTCAAAACTTGATGCATTCTTCCCTTACTACACACTGCCCTTAATACACTCTAAAGGCTTCTAACCTCCAATATTTTGAATGAGTTTCACAAAGGTGTGGAGGTGCCTCTACAAGCTCCAATATATTCAACTAGGGTCATTATAAATCCATCTATTTCCATTTTCAAGTCGATTTCACAAAACTTCATATTTAGGCCTAAAAGGCTACTAGCCCTATTAGGTCTCCTTCTCCAAGAAATCATGGATTTTCCCTAAGTTCTTCCAAAGAAACCCCTAATATTTTCTTGGGATTCCTGGTCCATATTCCCACCCCTCAAGGATTTTTGGGGTCTTGGGGTCACAATTGACCGTACAATGCCCTAATTAGAAATGGGAAAAAATAAGGCTTTTTAGGCCTTTCCTAGCTTCTCTACAACTTGCTAAGTGTTACCCTCACCAATGGATTGGTAAAGTATTTCCTTATTAAAAATTTCTTGTCAAGACTAATATATACCTTCTCCAAAAGGAATTTCATCACTAAATGATCACCTCAGCAAATTAAGTGCTCTGCACTGTGGCCTTTCCTAGTCAGGCTCTTCTCTGGCTTGCCTAGGGAAAGAATTAAAAAATAGCTCATATGATTTCAAGGGCCCAAACTCTTGAAATATATAAAACCATGGAGTCTATTCACTATTCCCAAAGGGTCATACAATTTGTACGGTCGGAAAGTTATCCAGCACCTCATTATTTACAAACTGCCTGGTTCAGTCCAGAGATAGTGAAGAACACAAAATAATTACAAGAAGTACTTTAAACTAAACAAAAAGATAAAATACCACCACACATAATCTAGAAACAACCTAAATTACACCATGGACCAGTTACAGTTCTTAATCTAATCCATTAAAGTACCTCTGCAATGCAAAAACAAGAAAATTACACACACAATCACTTATGCTTCCTTCAATTGAAAATTTGAAATTCGTACAATAGCATCCAAACTTGATCTAGTGTCAAGGAATCATATAAATAGGGTCCTAAAATAATTACTATGTTTCTTGGGCTTTATTTAGTCGAGTTGGAAAAATTTGTCATCTTGTTCGAGTAACTTTTCAAAAGTTGCAAAGTTGCAAAATGCAACTTTTGACAATGTTAAGCAAAACTAGGTAAATGAGTTCCAAAACTCTTCAAACCTTCTCAAAAACCATGATTATGACCAAAATAAGTTCATAACCCATATTTGACCCTATTGACATCATGATGATTTCATCATTACTCTTGTGCCAATTTGAAGGCTTTACAACCTCTTAGTCTTAAATTGCACCTTGCAAAGGTCCTAAGACTTAAAAGACCTAAATCCTATTGTACCCTTACTGTGGTCAACATGACCTTCAACAAAACATAACCAAAATTCCCTAAGGCTTACACACAACTAAAAGAAAATAATATTTCTCCAAGACAACCTCTGGGTGCTCCTACACCATACTCCCCCCTCTGCACAAACACTAAGGAATGTGAGGAGATATCAAGGATAGATCAATACCACATCTCTTGAAATGAGCCTCTTCCACCCATGTAGCCTTAGACTCTAGTTTTTCCTTCCACTATATGAGGTTTTCCATGTACACCTTGTGCCTTGTATACTTCCTCACTCTAGACTCCAAGATTATGTCTTCTTGAAGCTTGCCTTTAGGAGGTAAGACTTCAGTACTCACATCCTCCAGTATCTCCTTACTCGTATCATTCACTTCTGTCAGTGGTCCCTTATACTTGAGTAAGTCAGCTACATTAAACATTGGTGAAAAACTTAAACCTTTAGGAAGCTCCACCTTGTAAGCATTTTGTGCATACTTAGCTATCACCTTGCATGGTGCCACTCTCTTCATCTACAACTTAGTAAGCACTCCCTTCTATAACCTAGATTTTTTGAGATGGAGTATGACATAATCACCTACTGCAAACTATATGTCTTTTCTAGACACATCCATCTTAGCTTTCAACTTTTGAGTAGCCCCAGTGATGGTCTTCTTCACTTTCTTCTGAATCTCTTTCATAGTTTGAGTGAAATCCTCTACATGCCCACTCCTATTCTTCATAGCTCCTAGTTCTCTAAGTTCACTCACACCCCTTGGGTGAATTCCATACACTACCTCAAAAGGACTTCTCCCTATTGTCCTATTCACACTGTCATTATATGCATATTCAGCTTGTGGTGTGACCAAATCCCAAGTCTTTCCATACTCCTTGGTTAGGCATCTAATAAATTTACCTAACACCCTATTGATCACCTCAGTTTGACCATCCATTTGAGGATGGTAAGCTGAACCAAATGACAAGTTTGTACCCAATCTACCCCATAGATTCTTCCATAAATGACTCATAAACTTCACATCTCTGTCAGACACTATGCTCAATGGCAATCCATGAATCCTCACAATCTCTTTGAAAAAGAGATGAGTAATGTAGCTAGCATCATGAGTGGTCTTACAAGGAATTAAATGACTCATCTTGCTAAATCTATCTACCACCACATAAACACTATCCAACCCTATCTTGGTCTTGGGAAGACCTACCACAAAATCCATACTAATGCACTCCCATGGTCTATTTGGAATGGGTAAGGGTTTATACAAACCTGCATTACTAGCTTCCCCTTTGGCTTTCATACAAACCACACATTGCTTCACATACCTTCTGAAATCCCTTGGCAACTTGGGCCAATAATAAAACCTTTATACCAAATCAATTATTTGTTGATACCGAAATGGCCACTTGAGCTTCCATTATGTTTCTCCTGAATGATATTTTCTCTCATTTATCCTTTGGGAACACATAGTTGGTTTCCCTTGAGCAATATCCCACTTTGTAATGTATAATCTGAGAATTGACTGTGAAAATGATTCTCAAAATTAGAACATACCTTATATGCTTTAGATAAGTCTTCATCTTGTCCATAGAGATCCTTAAAACTCTCTATCCCAATGCTTTGAAATTGTATTTCCTGCACTATCATCATCCTCCTACTTAGTGCATCTGCCACCCTATTCAACTGTCCTTTCTTATGTTTGATAGTGAATGTAAATGCTTGAAGATACTCCATCCACTTCAAATGCCTATTACTTAGATTTTCTTGTGTGTTGATGTAGCTAAGTTCCTGGCTATCTGTAAACACCACAAACTCCTTAGGCAAGAGATAATGTATCCACTTTATTAGAGACTGAACTAGAGCATATATCTCCAAATCATAAGTAGAGTACTTATTTTTAGCCTCACTGAGCTTCTCACTGAAGAAAGCTATAGCTCTACCTTCTTGGCTTAGTACTCCTCCTACTGCAATCCCACTAGCATCACATTCCACTATGAATAGCTTATCAAAGCTAGGTAGTAAAAGGATGGGTTGAGTTGCCACTTCTTTCTTCAACTTCTCAAAACCCTTCTTTTCTTCAAGAGCCCACTTGAACTTAGTTTTTAGGCCACCCTTGATAGTATCAAGCACTGGTGCACAAATGCCACTGATATTTCTTATAAAATTCCTATAAAACTGAGCTTACCCATGAAAGCTCCTAACCTCTATCCCTATGGTTGGTGTAGGATAACTTATAATAGCTTCCACCTTGCTTGGGTCCATCTTCAATGACCCTTGGGATACTACAAACCCTAAATACACAATATCTTGCTTGAATAACTCACACTTTTCTAGATTTATGGATAACTTCTCCTCGTACAACCTTTTGAGTACCATCTCCACATGATTCTCATGCTCCTCTATTGTCTTACTGAATATAAGTATATCATCTAGATATACTACCACAAATATCCTTGTGAAGTCCTTAAGCACTTCATTCATGAGCCTCATGAATGTGCTAGGGGAATTTGAGAGGCCAAATGGCATAACTCTCCACTCATACAATCCATCAATAGTATTAAAATTTGTCTTCCATTCATCCCCCTCCTTGATCTTAATCTGGTGGTACCCACTTTTGAGGTCCAATTTAGTGAAATACTTTGACCCCCCAAGATAGTCCATCAAATCCTCTATTCTAGGAATTGGAAATCTGTATCTAATTGTGATCCTATTAATAGCCCTAGAGTTAGTGCAAAGTCTCCACTTACCACCTTTATTGGATGCTAAGACCATTGGTACGACACATGGACTGATGCTCTTCTTGATTAGTCCTTGGTCTAATAGCTCCTGCACTTGTCTAGCCACTTCTAGGTTCTGATTTGGTGTGAGTTTATAGGCTGCCTTATTAGGAAATGAAGCCCTTGGTATGAAATCAATGTGGTGACTGATAGCCCTTTTAGGAGGTAATGTTATTTGTTTCCCATCACTGACTATGTCCTTGAACTTCTCAAGTAACTTCTATACTTCTTCTAGTATAGGTGTCTGCATAGTCTTTTCTTCTTCCTTGGGTTGTACAATGATAGCATATCCTTCACCTCCTTGCTACAGAGTATTGATAAACTCCTTGCCACTACTTAACAAGACACTAGGGGTATTTTACTGCACTTCTTCTTCATCTAATATTGACTGTATCTTAAATGTCTTCCCATCTTTCTTGAATGAGATGGTGTTCTCTTTCCCATCATAGATGGATCCTCTGTCACACTGCCATGGTCTTCCTTGTAGAAGGTGGCATGCATCCATAGGCAATATGTCACAAATCAATTTCTCCTTATATCCTCCAATGGATAATTCAACCCAAGTCTGCTCATTCACAAGGACACTTTGTCCCTTATTCAACCATGTCACTTTATAGGGGTTAGTATCAGGTATCTTCTCCAACTTTAGTTTCTTAACTGCCTCCTCTGATATGATGTTATTAGTGGACCCTAAATCCACTATAACTTTGCATACTTTTTCCAAGTATCTTGCATCTTACTCTGAATAGAGATCTTCTTTGTTTTGGTTCCTCCTTGACTGGTTGTCTGATTAGAACCCTTCTAAACATTAGGTTCTCCCCCATTTCTGACTCTATGTGACTAATCTCATGTGACTTGACACTCATTGTGTCTTCTTGGACATATCCTATCCTCTTCTTTGTATTATAAGAAGTTGCTTTCTCAAGGCACCTATAAGCAGGATGACCCATTTTTCCACAGTTATAGCATTTCATGCTAGCAAAGCAGGAATTACCTCTACCTGCTCCTCTTCCTCTGTTAGGAACCCCTTGAGTTCCTCTACCTCTTCCATGACCTCATCTAGGAGTGATATCATTTCCATGCTCTAAAAGTATAGACTCTCCTTGGCTTCTTTGATCTGTCCCTCTTCCTTGGTATCCTCCTCTATGACCTCTTTGATCTCTTCCTCTTCCTCTATTCTTGGAAGACTTGTCTTGCTTTCTTCTACCTTTCTCTTCAATATTTATGGCCAACTGATAACATTCATGCACTATTTTGGGATTGAGAAGAGTCATTTCTTCTTGGATATTCCATTTCAATCCATTAAGGTATCTAGCCACCTCAAGGCTTTCATCCTCAGAGACATTTGATCTCATGCACAACTTTTGAAATTCCTCAGTGTAGGAATTGATATCAAGAATTTTATGTCTTAATCTTTTCCTTTTCTTGTGTAATTGGATTTCCTAGTCATCCTACATGTATGCTTCTCTCACTTTTCTCACCATTCCTTTCCAAGAATAAATTGGATTCTTGCCTTCTTTTTCTCTCTTTAATCGAACAAACTTCCACCATGTCAAAGCAGATCCTCTAAGTCTTGATTTTGCAACCTTGACCTTCTAAGCTTCTGTCACTCCATCACATTCAAAGTGATTTTCCATGCCCTTAACCCAGTCCATGACTAGGTTTGCCTCCATCTTTCCATTGAATAGTGGTATTCCTTCAAGTGCTTTCCCACTCATATCCTTCAATGCCTTCAAGAAAATCTCCTCTTGCAATACAGGTTTAGGGGTCTTGTCTTCCTCTGCAACCTCTTTTCCCTTAGCTTATTTTCCTTCCAACTTGTCACTGAGTGCTTCAGTCTTAGTTTTCACTTCACTTAGTTCTTTCTCAAGTTGAGCTATCCTTTCCCTCAACAACCTATTATCAACTTCTTGATCATGAACCTTCTTGGACAATTCCATATTAGTTACCATGATTGTGGACCCACTAGACTCACAATCTAACATGCACTAGCAATCCCAAATCTTTTTGGGGCTTTGATACCACTCTGATAGGGAGGATTGGATGAATAACTCACTAACTCATGCTCTTGGTATTTCTTGGAAGACTTATAGGGTGTATCTCTCCACCACTTGCAACTTATATGACCTTTCTCTTCTAGGCTCCCCTAGTGCTACTAGCCAATCTAACTACCATTGAAGTTCCTTCAATCAAGTCAAAACTTGATGCATTCTTCCCTTACTACACACTGCTCTTAATACACTCTAAAGGCTTCTAACCTCCAATCTTTTGAATGAGTGTCACAGAGGTGTGGAGGTGCCTCTACAAGCTGCAATACATTCAACTAGGGTCATTAGAAATCCATCTATTTCCATTTGCAAGTTGATTTCACAAATTTGCATATTTAGGCCTAAAAGGCTACTAGCCCTATTAGGTCTCCTTCTTTGAGAAATTTGGGATTTTCCCTAAGTTATTCCAAAGAAACCCCTAATATTTTCTTGGTATTCCTGGTCCATATGCCCACCCCTCAAGGATTTTTGGGTTCTTGGGGTCACAACTGACCGTACAATGCCCTAACTAGAAATGGGCAAAAATAGGGCTTTTTAGGCCTTTCCTGGCTTCTCTACAACTTGCTAAGTGTTACCATCACCAATAGATTGGTAAAGTATTTCCTTATTCAATAGTTCTTGGCAAGACTCATATATTCCTTCTCCAAAAGTAATTTCATCACTAAATGATCACCTCAGCAAATTAAGTGCTTTGCACTATGGTCTTTCCTAGTCGGGCTCTTCTTTAGCTCGCCTAGGGAAAGACTTCAAAAATAGTTCATGTGCTTTCAAGGGCCCCAACTCCTAACATATGTACAACCATGGAGTCTATTCACTATTCCCAAAGGGTCGTACAATTTGTACAGTGGGAAAATGATCTAACACCCCATTATTTACAAACTGCCTGGTTCAGTCTAGAGACAGTGAAGAACCCAAAATAATTACAAGAAGCACTTGAAACTAAACTAAAATATAAAATACCACCACACAGAATCTAGAAACAATCTACATTAGCCATGCACCAGTTATAGTGCTTAATCTAATCCATTAAAGTACCTCTGTAATGCAAAAATGAGAAAATTACACATAGTCACTTAGGCTTCCTTCAATTCAAATTTTGAAATCCGTACAATAGAATCCAACCTTGCTCCAGTATCAAGGCATCGTATAAATAGGGTCCTAAAAAAATTACTATGTTTATTGGGCTCTATTTGGTTGATTTGGTAAAATTTGTCATCTTCTCGGAGTAACTTTTCAAAAGTTGCAAAGTTGCAAAATGCAACTTTTGACAATGTTAAGAAAAACTAGGTAAATGAGTTCCAAAACTCTTCAAACCTTCTCAAAAACCATGATTATGACCAAAATAAGTTCCTAATCCACATTTTAATTTATTGAAATCATGCTTATGTCATCATTACTCTTGTGCCAATTTGAAGGCTTTACAACCTCTTAGCCTTAAATTGCACCTTGCAAAGGTCCTAAGACTTAAAAGACCTAAATCCTATTGTATCCTTACTATGGTCACCATGACCTTCAAAAAAACATAACCAAAATTTCCTAAGGATTACACACAACTAAAATAAAATAATATTTCTCCAAGAAAAACTTTGGGTGCTCCTTCACCGCCAAATCTGTATTTGTCACCATTGTAGACTCTCCTACTAAATCACCTAGCTAAAACATTCATCACAATCCTAATCAAACTTGCTCTGATACCAATATGATAGAAGTGCTCCAAGGTGTGCTTGCACATACACTATCTAGGACTCTACTTGTCCTAGTCTTCTCAAGATCCTAAACTCACTTGTAGGACCTCCCAAGTCTTTTATCCACTAGCCTAAGACTTTACTAACTCAACACAATGAGTTGTTCTCCTTGTGCTTCACCTTGAGGGACAACTACCAACGAGTGTACTTCAACTCTTCTACTCTTCCTTGGATAACTCCAAGTGCATTTTCATCCTTTCAACTCCACAAGTGTTTTCAAGGACATTCCTCATGTTTAAAAAACTTCCTATACTCCACATGATCCCATTTGTGACAAGGTGTCACAATTGTTCCAATCAATTTCCCAATTCACCTTCAAATTTGGCTTTTAGGCCTAATCCTTCTACTAGCCCTATCTAATAGGTTTTTCCTAATTCTTGTAAATAAACTCAAACAACCCAAAAAATGAAGTGGGGGTCCTGATACGCTTTTCCAAGACTCAAATTATTTTGTAGGTTTTAGGGCCCTAAGGTGTACGTACACTGGATTCCTAGAATTAAGGACAACTAGGGCTAATTGGGCTAAAACAGTGTAGTCAAATGACTTATGCATGAAAATGTATCAAACTATATTGGTTAATTCTTATCCTTCCTAGGAGGTGTCTTCATATCCCCTAGTCCAAAACCATTCTTGGTTTCCCACAACTCACAATATCCCTGCAATCAAACACAAGTTAACACTAGCAATCTCCTAGCCGGGTACTCTAGTCTCGCATAGAGCTTGCCAAGAAAATTAGAAAATATATTTTCTAACTCTCTCCTTATATATAAATTATATATGGAGGCTCTCCTTCTATATTTCCCCATCCCATGATGAAATGCACGGTGGAGAATTATGGAGGAGCCATTTTACACAAAACCACCCTGTCAACTCTAGCAACCAGCCTACTTACAAAATAATTTTACAACTCTATTCTAATGAACACACATAAACTTTCACACTGAACCAAAAGCTACTCTAAATCAACTCTACTATCCAAATCTAACACTAACTCTTCCTATTCAATCCATCTCACAATGCTAAAACACAAAACCAGTAGATTGTGTATGCAATCAGAAAATAGAGAGCTTCTACTATTCAAAAACTTTCATTACATCACCCACGCCTTGGGAAATAGGCCTCATGTATCTTAATATGCCTCCTCCATGTTTTTAGGCCACTACCATTAACTAACTTTTCCACTCACCGAAAGGAATCAAACTTGACAATGTTTTCGGACAACATTGCAAAGTTGCAAAAATTGTCAAGCAGATTTTAGCAGCTTTTACATCTATTGTTAAAACTCAGTTTTATGACCTCCAACCATCATGGCATGATGTAAAAACATCATAAAGGAATTCTTAGGGAAGAATTTAATCCATTCCAAGCCTTCTAGGACTTTTGACCACTAATTCCCAATTTAGGCTAAAATGCACTAAAACACTCAAAACCTTAACCAAATAGTTGGACTGATCCTAGACTAATCCAACTAGGTACAAAAAAGCTAGACCTTCTAAGGTTAAAAACAAAACCATGGACTTGGCTAGGGTCATTAAAAGCCACTAAAAAAACTTAGGGACTGGATTTAGCCTAGGTGTTCCTGCACCAGGTAGTTTCATATTCTAATGTACCTTAGGAAGTGAGAATTTATCCTCCCTTAATTATCATTTCCTCTTGTACAAGGTTGAATATTACATAATGGATAATAAATATAAGAGGTGGATGCCACCCCTTCGTAAGCCTGGGAATGAAAATAATAAGCTGAAAGTATTTGAGGATGTAGAAGAACCTTAATTTTTGCTCAATTTGTTTGAGTATTATCAGTATAAATACTATTATGCATTCTAGGTGTTAAGTGTAGAGGCTCATAGAATCATTTTGATAGCTTTCATGGTGTTGGAAGCTAATATCCAAAGCTATGATGTTTAATTTTTTGGCTATACATATTTTTTTGCAACAATGATTAATAAGAGCTTGGATTCCATTAAAAATAAAGAAAAAAAATCATAAATTTTAAGGACTATTCATTGTTAATGCATGAATAAGAGATGAAGGAAATAATGGAAATTTGAGGCCTAATCAAATGTGGACCGCTATATGGGATAGTAGATGTATTAGGTCATATTATTTGTTCTTTGAGGAGTTTTTTGTTAAACAAATTTATATGTTTCTTGGCCATCAATGGGACTATTATTTGTCTCCTAAAATTCAAAGATTTTTTAGACCTAAAGAAAATGGTGGAAGAGAAAATATCATCCATAATTGGGGATAATGGTACACCTTTGAGGATTGTACTAAGATTAGAGTGTGTGGTTTTGAAGGAACTCCATATTTTCTGGCAAGAATTGTTCCTATCAAGGTGACATACTTAGGAATTTTGAGACAATTGCAATATTCTAATTTCATGCATTTTCGATCATACAATAAGCATTCCTATATGCCCACCACATTATGTTTTGGAGATTTCACAGTTAATGCTACCGAAGCATATTCTCTTGTAGATAAAAAGCTTAAATACTACAACTTTCCAATGTTGGAATAATGAATGGTGTGTACTGAGAGGGGAGGGACGAATCAGTAATCTTAAATTTTTTTTATCAATTATCCTTAGTAATATTTTCTTGCATTACCAACCATATTTATTTTCTACCTTATGCATGTAATATCATAACATAAATGTAAGTGCATGTAAACAATCATAGAAACATTCATGAACTTAGTTACACATAGCACAAGAATTGGTAACGCGGAAAACCCCTGTTAGAAGGTAAAAATTACAGTGGGGATGAAACCCACAAAGCTTCACTATCTGCAAAATGGAAGGTGTCGGTTAAGGCTACAATTTGTGATCACTTCTGATGACCTTAACCTATTAGGAGTAACATGTTAGACTTGTTAAGTCTACTTGGTTAAGATATTTTAGCAACATTGTTAAGTGTGCACTCGATTAAGAGATTTACAATAAGACTATTAAGTCCACCTTCTTAAAGGATTTCTTCTATTTTCTAAAATTGTTAGAGAGTAGTCAAAAATACTTATGACCTGATGACTTGAAATCTTGAATTGTTGAATACAGATCCATTAAGTTCACAAGATATATGTATCACCTATAGTGATGGATAATACCTATGTTCTACTCAGTAGCCTTGAATCTTGTTCTTCATAACTGAATTCTTCTCTTTTTTTTCTTGTGCATGAAACTCTCTGTCTGATCAATAGATGTCTTCTTTGTGCATTCCTTGGTACAGTGTATTTAATGAAAAAGGTATATACATTTCCCCCCTTTTTTAATGTATCCCCCTTATTACATATAGTTTCCCCCTTTTTTGAAAATAATGACAAAGGTGTAGTACTTACAGCTTGTCAAATATGTGGTCATGGGATTTTTGAATGTCTGACATCTACTTCTCCCATTGCTCCTTGAGGTTCTCAAGGGTCATGTTCTCCAAAGTGATTCTAGCGTGCATGTCATATATACTTTCGGTGACTGAAATCTCTAGGGTGGAAATTAATGTTTTTGCCGAAGTCATGTGTTTCAACAACAATGTGAGATTCGGTAGTAACATAGCTTGGAGCTCAGTTACCTCATCTCTGATTTTGCTTTCAGTCTTTTAAATCTCAAGTCTCAACCATTTTGATTCTACAATCTTCTTATAATGCAATTCGAATGCATTTTGCTCGGTTGTGAGTCTTTGTGCACTAGCTTTAAGATATTCATCTATTTTAGCTATCTTTTCACTATTCTCGGTAGTGAAATGCTCTAGTGTGCACAACTTTTGAACTAAGTTAACTACTTATGATATTATTGGTGATGAACCATAACTGATTGAATGTTTGAAGATGTTAAGTTGGTGATCACCAAGCTGCAGAAAGTTATGCAAGACATTAAATCAGTTAATATATTGTATTGTCATTAATGTCAACTTGATATAATCTGATTGGTTATATACGTAGTGTCAAAGAATTTAAAGAACCAGAGAGATAAAGGTTATGCTATTAGTAATGCATAAAATTTCAGTATACACTAAGTGACAACATACACTGACGGACAGTGCACCCCGATGGATAGAGATCCCCGAGAGAAGAGTCACAGTGATAACCGAACAAGAATTACCGATGAGAAGAACCACTGTGTTACCTGACAGACAGACAACCCCGACGGACAAAGATGCCTAAGGAAAACTAAAGTCAAGACTGAGCTAACTAGGAGTTAAACACCGAAAAGAACTAAAGTTCATAAATGAAAAAAGACTTAGCTGGAAAGAGCTAAATATGGAGTTAACTGGTTGATCACATTGTTTTCATCGACAAGTTAGAGGCTAGAGATAAGATAGAGTTTTAAAGTTGTTTTATTCCAGTTGTCAAGGAGAAATCTATGGGATAAAACTGAAGTATGCTTTAAAGCAAGAATGGCGAGAATTGCAGTTCACACCAAGAACAAGAAAGTCAAGGACTTAGAAATGGTGAAATTATGTCTATAAGAGAGACAAGATAATTCCTTATGAATTAGGCGGGTGAATAGAGAAGAATATGTTGAAGAGAACACTAGTGAAGAAAGAAAGACTTCATACATTCCTGATAAAACAAGCTGAAGAACAGAGCTAAATATTTTTGCGGACACCGAGCAATAGAGAGGCACAATATCTCCAAGAAGAAAGAAGTCGAGAAAAGGTATTGAAAAGAAACGTTGATCACAAAGGTATTATGAGCTTACAATATATCTAAACATCTGCAAGTCTAAGTTGTTTTTATGAATAGATCATATACTATTTCAGTTTAACCATTGGATCAGAAAGTCTCTTAACCAAGCAGGATCTAACCATCCTTTATATATTGAGATACATCCCAAGGAGTATCAAAAGGTTTATCATGAAGATAACATAGTGAATGCCAGATATCAAGTGATAAACTGTTAGTGATAAATCCTCTAACAAGGTCGCACTTAACATTGTGTTTGTAACCTTTAATAGGGTTGGCTCTTCACCGAGCTCACTTCAAAAGAGTGAAAATTTTGGGTTACCGGTCCCAAAGGGTTTTTCCCTTAATAGGGTTTCCACATTAAAAATCCATGTGTAAAATTTGTTTATGATTCATTTCTTTGATGTTTTGCTTTACACATTACTAAAACTGGATTCATCGGTAAACACTAAGTTATTTAGTGTCACTACTACATTTGGGGCCAAATTTTGACAGAGACTTCTGATGGATATTTTTTTAATGAATTTGGTGTTTTTTTTTGTAATAGGCCCCGATGGTGTTAGTATTCTGATGGGTTTTAAATAGACCATCGGGATTCCGACAGTTTCAGGGTATAGATGAAAACAAAAAGTGAAACGCCCAAATCATTTTTATTTCATTTGTAGCGAAAAGGAGTGGGAGAAAATGTACGGGTGAAAGATGAGCACGAGAGAAGGTATGTGATTTCTTCATCTTCATTACATTGCATTTTATTTGATCATGAATGGTCTCTGAAATGACCGCATTCTATTGGTGTTGTGCCCTAGGTCGTGCTTTATCTCTATTATTTGACGTTGTTGGTGCTTGTGCTCAAGGATATCGATTCACTATTTTGAAATGTTTGAATTCACATTTGTTGATATTACTAGCACGTTTAATGATGTCATTGTATATTGCTGAGATGCACACTAAAATGACTGCATTCTACTGGTGTCATTCCCTAGCCCATGCTTTAAATCCATTATTTGATGTTATTGGTGCTTGTGCTCAAGGATATCAATTTTTTTGAAATGTTGACTGTGGTTATCAAATGAACAGCCCGTGAGCTTCTAGATAGGATCCATTTGTATTGATATCTTAGTGCATCAAATATATTGTATCATTCATAGTTGAGACTTTGTTAAAAGGAAATAGGACAAAGAACAATTTTGATTTATGCAGATTTATACCCTATAGAAGTATATGCAGATTTACGGATGCAGTAGCAGGATACATAGCAGCTGATAATTCACAAGAAATCCATGCATCCAATTTGAATAGAGATTAATACAAAGAAATAGGGTACTCCAATGGCCCAATCATCCAGACCTTGACTGTCCCCTCAACCAGTGACCCTTCAAAACTGGGTTATCATGCAATCAATGAGTGATCCTTCATTCTTTTGGTCTGCCCTGCATCCAAACATATTAGAAATACACAATACAATGATAACAAGTCTTTCACAATCCCCCTTCCCTCAAGGAACACTATCAACCATCCCTTCCACATAGCATTTCACTGTTGTATGAGTGGATTGTGCAAGAACAGTTAACATTA
>MU228490.1:83606-104659 GCA_018584345.1 Thuja plicata | reverse complement strand
AAAATCAGTAACTAGTTACATTGGTGGTTTTCCCAAATTGGGTTTCCATGTTATATCTGGTGTTACTTGTGTTCATGTTATTTGTTTTATGCATGTCAATAACTGTGAATGTTTAAAGAACAATATAAGGTTAATTTACCGAGTAACAGCAATATATATTAAGACATCTAAGGGACTTGTGGATTTATTTTTGTGGTAACTGATTCACCCCTCCCCTCTCAGTTACTCCATCCATATTTCCAACATCTAGCTTGATGATATTAACACCACTTGTTTAATTGCTAGAAATGAAGACATATGGTTGTGGCATAAAAGGCTATGTCATGTGAATTTTGACAACATGATTAAGATAAGAAATAAAAGGAAAGTAAGAGGCTTATCGAGCATGTCAAAGCCTGACCATATCATGTGTGAGAATTGTCAAAAAGGTAAAATGACAAAGTATAGTTCCAAGAGAAAAAAAACCCATACATCCAATGTTATTATAGAATTAGTCCATACTGATCTATTTGGACCAATGAGAACTAAGAGCTACTATGGTGATAGATACTTCATTTTATTTGTAGATGATTATTCTAGAATGATGACAGTTATGTTCTTAAAAGAGAAATTAGAAGCATTCAAGATGTTTAATGGTATAAAGCTATTTTAGAAAAACAAAGTGGTAAGGAACTAAAATGCTTAAGATCATATAGAGGAGGAGAATTTATTTCTGATGAATTCACTAACTTTTGTAATGAGCATGGAATTAAAAGATAGGTTTCTGTGCCAAGAACACCACATCAAAATGGGATTGCTAAAAGAAGAAATAGATCCATTGTTGATTGTGAAAGAACACTGATGATTGAGAAAGGCATCACTCAAACATTCTAGAAGGAAGTTGTTAGTATTGTTGTCTATACATTGAACAGAGTTCAATTGAAGAAAGACACCAAAAAGACACCTTATGAGCTATGGTATGGATACACACCAAATGTAAGTTACTTCAGAATTTTTGGAAGTCAATGTTATATTTTAAAAGATGATAGAAATGGAAATCTTGACTCCAAAAGTGAAGAAGGAATCTTTCTAGGGTATTCCACCAAAAGCAAGGTTTATAAATGTCTTAACAAGTCCTCTAATAAGATAATTGAGAGTGAAAATGTCAAAATAGATGAATTTGCTGAGAAAAATGACGAGGAAAGAAAAAAAGAACTAGAAGACTACAACAGGTTTGTCTACAATGAATAACCTGACACTCTGCCTAAGAAATAATGCATCGCACCCGAGCAATAGAACAATGCACCTAAGCATTAGGCTGCAAACACCAAAAATCAAGAAATTTCTCAAAATGATGTACTGAGCAATAGAGATCAGAATGAAGGTCAAGATGATGATTAGAATGATGAACAAAGAGCTGAACTAATACTTGCCAAGTATGTCAAAAGACACCATCTACAAAACCAAATCATAGGAGACAAGAAGGCTGGAATAAGAACAAGAAGTAAGTCGCCAAACTCTAGATGTTTAATTTGTGATTTTGAGCCTAAATCTGTTAATAATGCACTTGAAAATGTGGAATGGATCAGTGCTACAAATGAAGAGATAGAATAGATTGAGAAGAACAGAACATGGACATTAGTACCTAGACCAGATGACAAAAATGTCATTGGTACCAAATGGATATTCAGAAACAAGCTGAATGAGAATGGAGAAGTCACAAGGAACAAGGAAAGATTAGTATGCAAGTGGTATGCACAAGAAGAAGGTATTTACTATGGAGAAACCTTTGCACCCATTTCTAGATTAGAAGGAGTTAGAATTCTACTTGCTTATGCTACATTCAAAGGATTCAAGGTATACCAAATGGATGTCAAATCTACATTCCTAAATGGAATACTAGAAGAAGAGGTATACATTGAACAACCAAAAGGGTTTATTGATCCTAAAAAGAGAAACATGGTTTGTAGACTACACAAATCCTTGTATGGATTGAAACAAGCACCTAGAGCCTGGTGTGAAAGACTTCACTCCTATCTCATTAGAATTGGATTTGTAAGAACAAGTGAAAACAACAATCTGTATTTAAAGGAAGATATTGATGATAACAATTTGATTGCTGAAATATTTGTTGATGATATCATATTTGGGGGTAATGATATGTTATACAAATCTTTTTCTAATGAAATGAGCAAAGAGTTTGAGATGTCAATGTTTGGGGAGATCATATTCTTTCTTGGTCTACATATTCTTCAACAAGATGCAGGCATATATATCACACAATCCAAATACATCAAGGAAGTGCTGAAGATTCCAAGCCAGTTGGAACACCTATGGAAACCAGATGCAAGCTGACAAAGGAAGACAAGTCAACTGAGGTAAATCAAACCCTATATAGATCAATGATTTGAAAACTCATGTGTTTTGTTCATACTAGACCAAATATAGCACATGCAGTTGGAATAGTTGCAAGATTCTCTACTAATCCCAAGGAATCACACAAGACTGTTGTCAAGAGAATTTTGAGATATCTAAAGAATACTGAGGACTATGGCTTATGGTATAAAAGAAAAGGAAAATTTGAGCTTCAATTCTATACAGAAGTTGATTGGGCTGGAAACTTATATGACAGAAAGAACACAACTGGAGGAGCATTTTTCATGGGTGACAGACTTGTCACATGGATAAGTAATAAGCAAGGATGCATCTCAAATTATAATGTAGAAGCAGAATATGTGGTTGCTGCTACAAATTTCTCTAACATTGCATGGATCAAACAATTACTAGAAGGTATGAAGATGAAAATTCTTGAACCAGTGATTATCTATTGTGATAATACCAGTGCAATAAATATATCAAAGAATCGTGTCATGCATGCTAAGACAAAGCATATTGCAATCAAGTATCATTACATAAGGGAATAAGTGCAAGAGAAAGAGGTGATACTAGAATATGTTCAATCCAAGGAATAATTAGCTAATATATTCACAAATTCATTGCCCAAAGATACATTTGATTACCTGAGAAAGAGACTAGGAGTCTGACCCTTCTCTATTGGTCACTAAGCTGACTAGAAAGTTGCATTAGCCTACACAAAATCAGAAGATCATTCATGTTGATGCAAGCAAAAAAAAATGGACTGCAAAGATATATCAGTACACAGAAAGGTACTTATCTACACCGAACACCAGATTCATTAAAATGTTGATGGAAAGGGAAATTCAAGGAGTATATTATAAAAGGGAGGAGGGATATACTTTGGCATTTTTGTCAAAGGGAGAGAGATTATATCCATATGAAATATCCATCGTGATCATCCTAAGGGAGAGATGACCTAAGGGAGAGATGACATAAAGGAGAGATTATATCCACATGGGAAATATCTATTGTTGTCAAAGGGAAAAGAGATGATCAAAGAAGAGATTTTGCATCAAAGGGAGAGACAGAATCAGAAGTTGCTACATCTATCCAAGAGAGGGAATGAAGATTGAAGAAAGCACACTGCAAGAAACAAATGTAATCTAGAAGAGCTTACCGAGAGCCAAACATTTGTATTGGTTATAGAACAATAAGTTTGGTAGATTGATGAACTACAACTCATATATTTCATATTGTATTAGTAGTAATGTAGTATGTTGTCATCAATGCCAAAGGGAGAGATTGATGAACCATAACTAATTGAATGTTTGAACATGTTAAGTTGATGATCACCAAGCTGCAAAAAGTTAATGCAAGACATTAAATCAGTTAATGTATTGTATTGTCATTGATGTCAACTTGATATAATCTCATTGCCTATATACATGGTGTCAAAGACTTCAAAGAACTAGAGAGATAAAGGTTATGATATCAGTAATGCATAAAATATTAGTATACACTAAGTGACAACATACACCGATGGACAGTGCACTTCGACAGATAGAGAACCTTGAGAGAAGATTTATAGTGATACCTGAGCAAGATACCTAAGCAAGCATTACCAACGAGCAGAACCACAGTGTTACCCGACTGACAGACAACCCTGATGGACAAACAACCTCGATGGACAGAGATTCCCGAGGACAACTGAAGTCAAGACTGAGCTAACAAGGAGTTAAACACCGAAAAGAATAGAAGTTCAGAAATGACAAAAGACTTAGCTGGCAAGAGCTAAATATGGAGTTAACTACTTGATCACATTGTTTTCATCGAAACGTTAAAAGCCAGAGATAAGATAGAATTTTAAAGCTATTTTATTCTAGTTGTCAAGGAGAAATCTACAGGATAAAACTAAAGTATGCTTTAAAGAAATAATGGCGAGAATTGCGGATCACGCTAAGAACAAGAAAGTCAAGGACTTAGAAATATTGAAATTATGTCTATAAGAGAGACAAGCTAATTTATTATGAATTAGGTGGGTGAATAGAGAAGAAGATGTTCAAGAGAACACTAGTGAAGGAAGAAATACTTCATACATTCCTAATCAAACAAGCTGAAGAACAGAATTAAAGATTTATATAGACACTGAGCAACAAATAAGCATAGCATCACCGAGCAGAAAGAAGTGGAGCAAAGGTATTGAAAAGAAACATTGATCATAAAGGTATTATCATCTAACAATAGGTCTGAACATCTGAAAGTCTAAGTTGTATTTATGAATAGATCATATATTGTTTCAGTTTAACAATTAGATCAAAAATTCTCTTAACCGAGCAGGATCTAACCATCCTTTATATATTGAGATACATCCCAAGGAGTGTAAAAAGGTTTATCATGAAGATAGCATAGTGAATGTGAGATATCAGGTGATAAATCTTCTAACAAGGTCACACTTAATAGTGTTTTTGTAACCTTTAACAGGGTTGTCTCTTCACCAAGATCACTTTAGAAGAGTGAAAATTTTGGGTTACCAGTCCCAAGTGGTTTTTCCCTTAATAGGGTTTCCACGTTAAAAATCCATGTGTCAAATGTGTTTAAGATTCATTGCTTTGATGTTTTTCTTTACACATTACTAAAATAGGATTGATTGGTAAAAATTAAGTTATTTACTGTATTTTGGTAAAAGCTAGACTGTTATTCGGTAAAGCTTAAGAATAAGGTTTAACAATGAACTTCGAGCAGTAGTTATTTGATAAGATAATTTAAGGGAATACATCTTGAAGGACTGAAGATAACTAGAGGCTTATATTTGAGATATAAAGTTTTGTGGTTGATTTATTGGATTATTTTTTAGATCACTGATTCACCCCCCCCCCTCTCATTTATTCTAACAATTGGTTCCAATGTAGTTACTAGCTCAGAAATTTTCACCTTGTTTTCTGCCACTTCTTGGTTGATCTTCTTTGTGAGCTTGTATTGACCTTCTCTTCTGCACGTTCTTCAATTACCTTATTGGCTTCTACATTTTGTGATGTTATGGCCTCAGTAAGAACTGGTATTTGATCAAGGATTGGTGCATTTTGATCAATTTGAGTGTCAAGAACTATCTGCAATAGGATTTCCTTTGTGGTATCCAGGACTTGTGAATTTTTGTGTTCCTTCTTGAGCTTGTTCTATATTGCCTTCCTCTTGCATAGTTATCCATACTTGGTCAGTGACTCGAGATCGTGTTTCCTTGGATCACAGTCGTGTATATCTATGATTTCATCAAGGGTGACCGGTGTTTTTCTCTTCTTCTTCTTCTTATTTGGTATGGTGCTGGAAGCAGTGGAATGTAGTACTATAGCAAGTTCCTTATTTATTTCTTTTGATTTTGGTGATTGTGTGGGAGGTGTAGTGCCTTTGGTATGTTTCTCGGTATTAACCTATTGGTCGGTAGTAGATGTCTCTACATCAACCTTATCTTTGTCTGCAGCTTTGTTTCCCTCTTCAGTTTCCTTAGCAGTGGCATCACTCGTTGCTTCCTCTCCACTTGTTTGTTTTTTCTCTTCATTTGTATATTTTTTCTCCCCATGTTCATCATCTTTTTCCTTAGGTATGTTTGCATCAGGCTCAGGTGTTTTCTCCTTTTCTTTAGTGATAATATTGATAGCTTGTATCAATAAAGGCATGTGACCTGGTACATTTGCTTGTGCAACATCCATTGTCTCCTTTTCCTTTGTTTGATCGATGGAAACATTTACATCTTCATCAAACTTGGGATCATCATCAAAATCAATAATAGTTATATCTTTTATGGTGATTTCTGGTGTATCCCCTAATTATTGTAATATCTGAGGTACATCATCCATGGCCTTACTTTCCTTTGTTGTCAAATCAACTGGATTGACATCCTCGGTATCATTTATGAATAAATGCTCAGGGCTCAGTGTGGCCTCCTTCTCCTCAATGTGGGTGTCTCGATTAGAGCCAGTAACTCCTTAGGTGGATTAAATATTTGTGTCCAAATATTATTTCTTTCTGTATCAAGCTCCTCTAACCTGTCTTGCAGAACTTTATATGCTCTTATCTTAGCTGAAAATTTATTTGCATGTTCTTGCATTGTTTCATCAATTTCCTCAACTATGGACTTGGGTGGCATGAATGTAACTAGAGATCTTTCCCTTAGTTGTTTCTCCATGTGCGGTGCATAAGTCCACCTGGTTGATATCTTATCATTTATCTCTTGTGGACTATGACTAACAAATTATAGAGGTACATACTTGAATTTTACCATCATTTTGATGATTGCTTCCTCTAATTTATTCTAGTCCTCCTTAGAAAAATTTTCCCACTGTCTAATCTTATGTTGTGATATACCGCCTGTATTAATGAGTGATTATGCAATCTTGTCAATTGTTTTAGGTATCTTGGCTTTTTCTGCTTCGATCCTTTGTTCTCTTTCATCCCTAGAAGTATCATCCTTGTCTTGTTTTTCTCTTATATATTTCCTTCTTTGCCTTGGTGCTAATTTCTTGGTTTGAGATTTTCTTTTCTGATAAGTCCTCACAATACCTTTCTTTACTGGTGGTGAGTTTGCCTCTTTTGTAGTTTTTCTTCTAGTTCTTGATGTAGTTGTTACATTTGTAACCTTTTCTTTCTTGGCTCGTGGTGCATCAGATTCGGTGGAATCAGAGTCACTTAACTATTTACCTTCATCGATGGGTGGCTATCCCTTGGTGTCATCTTGTTCTAATTCTTCATCATTTATCGAAAGTTTCTTTTGAAGATTATTGATTATTTTTGTCTTCTTTCAATCTATATTATTCACTACTAAGCCAGTCTTGATTCTATACTTGGCTTCCTCATATGTGCCAAATCTTCTTAATGTTTTTTCCATTGGTTCATTTAGTAAGGCTTCAATAGCCTCTGTAGCCTGATCAATATTGATCTCATAGTCCAACGGTGGCAACCATGTTGTTCTCGATACAGATGGTTTGATTAGAGTGGTGTCAGTGTCCACTATGAAACATATGTCATCTTTGTATTGTTCAACCAGTTGTGCATGGATTATCATTCTCTTCTACATTTTTTCCTTGAAAGTGGTGAAGTATGCATCTATTATAGATGTGAAGTTGTCCACTAGTGACTTAATAAATTCACTAATCTATTCAGTTATAGGTCAGGTTGTGTCCCAAGTGACATTTCCGATAGAGGGGAAGAAATTATGAAAATAGAATAATGTGCACATAAGGAGGGAAAAAAACTTACATGTATTAGATTTGTCTGACCTAATTGTCCTCATATTCTCCTCTAGTTGCTTTAGTAGCAGCTCAGACAAGTCCAGTTGAAGTCCCTTCTTCACAATCTTATAAGTAGTGTCAACTGCTCTACATGCTATGTTGTTCATTCTGCTAGCTTGGAATATTTTTTACCCAATCACACATTCACCAAATTTCATCTCGAGGTTGGTGATTGTATTGAGTTTCAATCCTCTTCTGTCTCATTCTGCCTAGTTAGTTTTTCAATCTCATGGCGTGAAGGATGCTTTAGGGCTTTAGCATTATCAGTTATTGGATAACCAATTATAGTGTGAATCACATCCTTTGTGATCAATTTTGGTTCATCCAACCACATTCTTCTGTCATGTACCTAGCTAAGTACAATGTGTATCCATTCGATCTTAAAATCTCTCAGGAATAATAGGGCATTCCTTAACCCTTTCACCTCATTGTGCTTGTGTTTGTCTTTCAGGTTTCCATCATTGCATAGCTTTTGGTAAGCTTCTTCAATCTCAAGATCTCCAATATCTGCAACCTTGCAGTGGATGTATGCGCGGATATCTTCAACCAAAAAAAAACCCTAGGAGGTATACTTGAAAACGCTCCCTTTTCATCGGGTTGTGAAGCAACCTCAGGGAAAAACTTATAGTTGGGATCCTCATAGGTTGTGTTCTTAATTAGGTTGACCTTCTTGTCATTTGTGTTCTTGGTCTTTGAGACTCGCAAGGTAGTTTCCATTGTTCATGAAATTGAACTGCGTACTCGGTAAGTCTTAGTACTTACTAGTTGATAGTGGTGAGTGCACGAAATATGTTGGAGTAGCCTTTGAATCTGCTATGAATCATTTTGCAATCTTGTCTCTCTTCTTCGCTTTGTTGTTTTCTCTTTTTCGCTTGGTGAATGAATGAGCTCTTTGTTTCTCTATTTATAGAAAATAACCTAAGTGGTGCATTGAATGCTTCAGCTACCACTCAGTCAATGAAACAAAGATGTTCTGGTATAATACCTAAGTCTTTATCCTCGGTGATTATACAACACTCGGGGTAAGTGACAACTTAGTTGTACTTTTCACATGTTCACCAACAATGCTCGATATGTAGCAAAGACATGATTGTATTTCACATGTTTACCGGCGATGCTCAGTTTATATTGAAAACTTGGTTGTTTTTCATATGTATACCGATGATGCTCGATGTGTATTGACTGACAAAACTAGATTCACAAATTCATAACAAGTAATACCATAGTGCATCTCCATTCATGCTAATTTGGCATATTATCAATTAATATTGGAACTGATGTAAAATATAGCTTTGTACAGTGCAGTTCCATACTTACTTGTATTGCTTAGGTGGGGGTGGTGGAATCACCATATCCATTAGATGAGGTGCCACCAACTATGGTGCTTGGTCTAGCATCATATTTTATTGAAACTTTCCTCCACATTTGATTTCTCATTCTCCTGATGTCTTCAATAGTGTTTCCATTTGAAAAAGTGCTTGTTTTCATCACTCGATCTCTGCAGTCTTTGCTTAAGTGACTGACCTTATGACAGTGTAAGCATGTCATTCCAGAGTTAGTCTAGTTCCTCAATCTTTGTATCCATTTCCTCATGTAGTTTGAAGCTATGTGTCCATATCTACCACATGCTGTGCAATTTACCCATGTGTTGTAATCCCAAACATATGAGTTACCGACTCTTCTTAGTTTATAAGCATTTTCTTTCTCTTTAGGTTTCCAGACTTTCTTTTTATTATTTCTACATTCATGAGATATGTGGCCATGCATTTTGCAAGTGGGATAATATTTTTCCATGTAGGATTCCTTCTTTGGTTTGTTCACCTTATATTTGCACTCATGTGCTTTGTATCCATGCTTGTTACAATTATAACAATGACCTATGAATGTAGAAGTAGATTTAGGAGCACCTTTAGTTTCACTGCTGCAAACATTTGATGTGTGGCCTGGTTTTCCATAGTGATTGCATGAATGCTTCTTTGCTCTTGGATTTGTGTATACATCTCTTTGATCAGCTCGGTTTGATGATTCTCCATGCTCGGTATACCCTAAACTGGTATTATTTTTGAGTCTTCTATGTCCATTCAGAAAATCATCCATTCTTTTTGTGTTGTATTCAGCTTTCTTGATCATATCATTATGTTGTTGTTGAATCCTTACTTCATGCTTCAGTCTCTCATTTTCTTCTTTTAGTTCACCAATAGCTTCCAATTTCTCATTCAGTTATATGTTCACTCGATTGGCCTCATGACTCATAAGAACTATTTGATTGGTGATTTCAATGTGATGTTCAATAAATATTTGTATCTCAAATTCTTTCTCTTGCATCTTTTCAGTGATCTTCCTCCTGTCAGCAATAGCTAAAGTTCTTTCTTGTTTATCTTGTCTAGCATTATTCATAACATCAATCATTCTTACCATCTTTGTCTCTTGACCGATCTACAGTACCTTTACTTGTTAAGTCAGATGTTGATTAATTTCATTCAGACTTGTAATGCTTCCTTCAGATGTGTCAGATGTATTACCAGATGCAGATCCTAATGACTCAAATAAATTAGGTATCTCTTCTTCATGATAGTCAATTTAATTATAGCGAGATTCCATGACTTTTCTCTCAGCCAATAATTATTTCATCTTGTTTCTTGCTTCTTTGTATTGCTCAAAGAAAATATGTATCTCCAACTTTTGATTCTCAATATTTTTATCAAGCTTATACCTTTCCATTGTATAATATTTTCTCTCAAGTGATTAAAATTTTCCAAATAAGAGATCTAGCTCTGATACCAATTGTTGGAATAATGGAATGGTGTGTAGTGAGAGGGGGGTGAATTAGTACCCTTAAAACTTTTATCAATTATCCTTAGTAATCTTTTCTTGCATTACCGACAATATTTATTTTCTAACTTATGCATGTAATATCATATCATAAATGTAAGTGCATGTAAACAATCATAGAAACATTCATGAAACTTAGTTACACATAACACAAGAATTGGTAACACAGAAAACCCCTGTTAGAAGGTAAAAATTGTGGTGGGGATGAAACCCACAAAGCTTCACTATCTGCAGAATGGAAGGTGCCAGTTAAGGCTACAAGTTGTGATCACTTCTGATGATCTTACAATGTTAGGAGTAACATGTTAGACTTTTTAAGTCTCCTTGGTTAATATTTTTAACAACACTGTTAAGTGTGCACTCGGTTAAGAGATTTACAATAAGACTGTTAAGTCCACCTTCTTAAAGGATTTCTTCTATTTTCTACAATTGTTAGAGAGTAGTCAAAATACTTATGACCTGATGACTTGCAATCTTGAATTGCTGAATACATATCCATTAATTTCAAAAGATATATGTATCACCTATAGTGATGGATAATACCTTTGTTCTACTCGGTAGCCTTGAATCTTGTTCTTCATAACTGAATTCTTCTTTTTTTGTCCTTGTGCATGAAACTCTCTATCTAATCAATAGATGTGTTCTTCGGCTACAATCATTGTCTTCTGATTGATTATACATCTATATATATATATATATATATATATATATATATAAAGTTTTTGACCTAATTAGGTTTCACGATTTACAAAAAAAACTCTATGATCAAAGGTTTACAACTTGACTTTGATCTCCTAGTTTGCATGTTTACAATCAGTTAGACTGATTAAAACTATTACTTATTCTTTACTTGATCCTCAAGTAATGGTTTTATAGCTAAGCATAAAGCTATTTTTAAAACTAAAGTGCTTTAGCTGACGTGTATCTCAGATCCACTTTTCTCAGGAATAAAATTGTCTCTCGGTAGACTGGTGCTTGGTGATGTCTTTGTAGACATACTGCTCTTGGGTTACTCTGTGAAAGGTGATCTTGATTTACTCTGTGAACTATCTGTCGGTGATAGTGCTATTAGTGTTCACTGATTTCAGTGATCTCTGCACTTGACTATTTTGGTGACCTCTGTGCTTGTTTGTTTTGGTGACCTCTACGCTTGACTGAATGTTGTCACTCGGTGATCATGTAACCGACAGTCCAAAAATAGTTTCCTTGTATACTAATGACAACTTATGATCCGTTAAGGATTATCATCCAGTTGGTAATGCTTGAAAATTATTTGACCTTGAATCCTTCACTAATAATGCTAAATTGGCACAAAATCTCAGAAGATACTATCATGTGTTCTTTGTGGATGATTACTTGATTAGGAATATGGATAAAAATGTCGATAAAATAATTGTCGTATATACCAGAATCATGGCAACTAAGAAATGGAAATTGAGGCACAATCTATCATATCAGCGTGCCTTCCCTGAAATAGAATTCCAATTGAAAAAGGTGGAATATTGTAGGAACATGAGCCAAAATTATCTAGAGGAATTCCCTCACGTGTTTTCAAAAGAAGAGAGAGAGGATTTCATGGTGATGGTATTGAAATAATGGAAGCAAAGAATGTCCCTCACATTTTTCGTGTATCCCCACAACCCACACTAGAAACAAGTTCATTAATTGACATTGTTGACTTTGAAGAGGAGAAAAGTGATGATAATGATGAATTTCAACAAATTGTAAAGCCAATAATAGAAGAGTAAATTCCTCTAGAGGATAGAAGAGTGATTGATATAAAACCTTATGATCAATTTCCTGATGAAATCCTTTCTACAAAAAGCTTCATTTCTTATGTTTCATTTGTGAACTCTTATAAATTAAAAGCTTCATTTTGGAGTACAATGGTAGACTAATCAAAGAGTGACAAAGATATTACACCCAAGATACAACCACAAATTCTAAAGGAGTTACAAGACAATGTAGATGAGGAATTGAAGAGAATATGAGGAAGATAATTTCATGATGATGATATTCAATTAATGGAATTAGAGAATGTTCCTCCCATTTTCCATGTAACCCCACAGTTTACACCAAAAACAAGTTTCTCAATTGACATTGTTGACTCTGGAGCAGAGAAAAGTGGTAATAATGATGAATGTCAACAAATTGTAAAGCCATTAATTAAATAGTACAATCCTCCAAAGGATAGGAGAGTGATTGAGATAGAGAATTCCAATAATTTTTATAATGAGTTATAAGACAATGTAGATGAGGAATTGAAGAGTATGACTCTAGAGAAGGGAAGGAATTTTCTACAAGAAGCATGTGTGATGATTCTCCAAGGATGGGGTCTTATCTCAATAATTATATTAGATAGTTTCAAATCAAATTAAAATATGATAGAAAAGTTAAGTGTAGAAGGAGACAATCATACTTACCCAGGTTCAGGATTCAATCCTGATAACCATAGTTTAGTTATTTGGGCTATATATCCACCTGGTAAGAGGCAATTGATAATTGAGGATCCTATTAAATTATATGGACAATTACAAGTTCATCCTCTTGAGACTGCTAACTTGAACATCAATGTTTCTAAGTTTACTAAATCACATGTCAAAAACTTGGCTAAATAAAATAGATGGTATGCAACTGAGAATGATGTGTTAAAGCAATAAATTTCTAGGTTGAAGGATAGGTTGCAATATCCTACAAGATCATACTAGAAAGTTTTGTATTGTGATAAAACATTGCATGAGATAACAACTAAAAGCACTTTCTGGAGGAATCAAGTAGACAGGTTTTAGTAGAAGCAGGAAGAATTAAGTGTAGAGTTGAAAAGTGTTAAGTATAGCATTGTCTTGGATTTAATGAAGAAAAAATTGGACAGACTGATTTCATGGGTTGATAGGTTTCTGGCTATTCATGCTAAAACTTATAATGCACTCAAAGAGCATAATAGGTTGTAGACTAGACTTGAATCAAAGAAGGAAGAACTTGTATTGAAAGATAATATTAATGATGTTTTATTTGAGACTATGGATGGATGGATTGATAGCACAATATATTTCATGCATTACTAGTTGAGGAGATTGTTGAGTTTGAGAAGCTACTAGATATTCCCTGTCCCACCTTCTTTGATAGTAATAGTGATTTCAAGGAGTAGAGTAGATGGAAACACGAGTTAGCTTGGTAATTGCCTTAGGCTCTAGATTTTATTAATGATGCACAAATGGTTATGCAAATACTCATTTTCACCTTAAAGGAATTCTCACTCTTGAGTATGCAATAAAAGGTATCATTACTACAATTGACATGTATGCAAGCCATAGATATATTTGATGACATGTAACTGATTGAATGTTTGAAGATGTTAAGTTGATGATCATGCAAGGCATTAAATCAATTAATGTATTGTATTGTCATTGATGTCAACTTGATATAATTTGTATGGTCATGGACATACTGCCAAAGACTTCAAAGAACCGATGAATTAAGGCTATGCTATCAGTAATGCATATAATTCAAGTATTCACTAAGTCACTGTATACATCGATAGAGTGCACACCGACGGATAGATTAAAAGAGAAAAGTCACAATGTTACCCGACGAGCAAATGCGCAACATTACCGATGAGCAAAGTCACAGTGTTTCCCAACGAGATCAACACAATGTAACCCGACAGACAGAATTACAGTGTTTCCTGATGAAAAAGACAAGGATGGAGATCCCGATGACAACTGAAGTCACACCAACGGAATAGTCAATTATCACCAATGACTAACTAAAGTGTTGACCAACAGAACAGAGAGTTCAGAAATGACAAAATTCTTAGTTGTCAAGAGCTAAAGATAGACTTAACTAATACTTATCATTGTTTGAATCATCTAGATAAAGTCGAAGATAAGTAATTAATTTAAAGCTTATTTGTCCAGTTGGCAAGAAGATCTCTTTGAGATAAAGTTGGAGTTTTTCTTTAAATCTAATTGGCAAGAATTGTGGATCACACCAAGATCAAGAAAGCCAAGAAAAGGTAAATCATGTCTATAAAGAGACAAACCCAATTCATTACAAATTGTGTGGGGTGAAGAGAAAAGAGGAAAGATGCTAACGAGATTTTGAAGGAGAGAAAGTCTTCATTTAGACCTGATCAATCAAGCTGAGGAAAGAGCTAGATTCTGCAGACACCGACAAATAGTGAGACAACATCACAGAGCAGAACAATGTGGAGCAAAGGTATATAATTGATTATATTGATCAGAGAGGTAATGCACTTACAATAGATCTGAAAATATGCAATTAAGTTGCATGTGCGAATAGATCATTAATGTTTAAATTTAACCATTGAAGCATTAAGTATCTTAACCAAGAAGGAATTAAAAGTCTTCTACAATTGAGATACATCTCAAGGAGTATCAAAAATTTTGATCATAGAAAGTAGCATTGGATATGCTCGATACCTATTGAAAGGCCAAGTGAGTGTTTGATCAAGGATGGTAGCATTAGATGCCAGATACTAGGTGAAAAACTATCTTTTAAATCCTTTAACAAGGTCACACCTAACAATGTGTTTGTAACCTTTAACAGGGTTGGCTCCTAACAGAGCTCACTTCAGAAGAGTGAAAATTTGGGGTACCAGTCCCAGTGGTTTTTCCCCTAATAGGGTTTCCATGTTAAAAATCCATGTGTTATGTGTTTATGTTTCATTACTTTATTGTTTTACATTTCACATATGCAATTTTGGATTGATCAGTATACTCTGCATATTTACTGTGTTTTGGTACATAGTTGACTACTTATCGATAAACATACAGAAGAAGGTTTTACAAAGCAATCTGACAAGTAGTAAATTGATATAAGTATTTCAAAGCATTCATCTTGTAGGATAGAAGATAACTGGAGGCATAATTTGTGGTTATAAGTTTTAAGGGTTGATTTAAGGATTAATTTGAGGCCACTGATTCACCCCCCCCCCCTCCCAGTTATTANTGAGGCCACTGATTCCCCCCCCCCCCCTCCCAGTTATTACTAACAATTGGTATCAAAGCTTGTGTGCTTAAGAAGGAAGGTTTCAAGACCTAAGCTAAAGATCACAAGATGAACAGACGAGATGTGCCCATGTTGAACAAAGACAATTTTGCTTCATGGTAGAGCAGAATAAGACTCCACTTATCAGGTATTGAAAATGATGTTACTCAATACTTAGATACTATATATGTGTTGCCCACAGGAGCACCCAAAGTTGAACAAATGAGAGAAGAATGAGCACAATTGCATGATGATAGAGCTTTCTTCCTCACTCTCCGATGCTAAGTTTGAAGATGTCAAAACCTGTAAGACTGCAAAGAAGATGTGGGACAAATTGATGCTTGTATATGGTGGTGACAAGAATGTTTTGAGAGCCAAGGCAGAAAGCCTTAGAGGAAAGTTTGATGATCTCAAAATGAAAGAAGGTGAAAACATCACTCAGTACAGCACAAGAATCAAAGAGGTAGTCAATGCTATCCAAGGAGTTAGAGGTGTACTAGAAGAAGATACAGGAGTAAGTAAAATTCTAAGAACCTTACTGCCTACTTATGCTATTAGAGTATCTGCCATTCAAGAAATGAGAGCAGTAGCAAATAGTAATGTTACTCTAGATAGTTTGATTGGAAGACTGATTGCATTTGAGATGAATAACTTTGATAAAAGTGTCTTACCAAACATAGATTCTACATTCAAAACTTCTATGAGAATAAGTAAATCAAGTCATAAACACACTATGAGAAAAGATAGTGATAGTGAAAGTGAAGAAGAAGATCTTGATGAAATTGAAGCACTTATGGCTAGAAGAATGCAGAAAGGCAAAGGTAAATTACCACTTGTTTGTTTTAATTGTAAAGAGATTGGACACTTTGTTGCAAGATGTCCTAACAGAAGAAAAGATGACAAAAGTAATGACAGGTCATTTGAAAAGAAGTCTGACAGAGGTGATTACAGAAGCTACCGACAATTAGAAAGAAGAGATACCCGAGACTATAAGGACAAAGGAAAGAAGGCCAGTTACCTAGCTAAATGCAAAGATGATGATACTGACACCAAATCTGATGAAGACATCGAGATGGTGTTTGTGGCAGTAAAAGATGATTCAGATGATGATGAAGAAAGGTATGTAGAAACTGCACTGATATCTAAAGTTAGTAAAAATAATGTCTAGATCATAGATAGTGGTTGCACTCACCATATGATTGGTGACAAGCAAAAGTTTGAGACTTTTGAATACTATAAAGGTGGTTTAGTAAGAATGGGTAATGACACACCTTGTCCATTTGAAGGTAGAGGAACCATAATGTTGAATAACTAGATAAAATGTGAAAAATGCTTATTGGGTAAATGGATTGAATTATAATCTATTGAGTGTTTCTTAGTTGAACAATTCAGGTCACAAAGTAGCATTTCAAAATAAGAAGGCAGAGATCTTCAATAAATCAGGAAATCTGATTGGTACCGGTGAGCAGACAAAAGGTAACTTATTCTATCTGAACGTTACTAACACCACCTGCTTAATGGCTAGAAATGAAGACATATGGTTGTGGCACAAAAGATTGTGTCATGTGAACTTTGACAACATGATAAAAATAAGCAGAAAAAGAAATGTAAGAGGCTTATCGACGATGACCAAGCCTGACAATATCATGTGTAAGAATTGTCAAAAAGGTAAGATGACAAAGTCTAGTTTCAAAAGCAAGACCCATACATCTGATGCCATTCTAGAATTAGTCCATACTGATCTATGTAGACCTATGAGGACAAAGAGTTATTATGGTGATAAATATTTTATTCTCTTTGTTGATGATTACTCTAGAATGATGACAGTCATGTTTCTAAAAGATAAATCAGAAGCATTCAAGATGTTTAAATGGTACAAGGCAATCGTTGAAAAATAAAGTGGTAAAGAATTGAAATGCTTAAGATCAGATAGAGGAGGGGAATTTATTTTAGATGAATTCACTAACTTTTGTAATGAGCATGGAATCAAAAGATAGGTTTCTACACCAAGAACACCACAACAAAATGGAATTGCAGAAAGAAGAAACAAATCCATAGTTGATTGTGAAAGGACACTGATGATAGAGTAAGGCATCACCCAAATATTCTGGAGGGAAGCTATCAGTACTGTTGTTTACACATTGAACAAAGTATAGTTGAAGAAAGACACCAAGAAGACACCTTATTGTTAAAATAGGTAAAACCCTATTCTCCCAAGAACACCTGCATGCATAACCTTGTCACATGGAAGAAGCAAACAACAGAAGACAAGAAGAATCTATGGCAGCCAAAATATAGGAGACATCATATGCACAAGAAAACAATATGTTTCAAGATGTTACAATGAGATGTGAAAACTCCTTCTCAAAAACAAAGAGGTGAATCCTTATAAAAAGGAATCATGAAACCCTAAACGGGAAACCCTAAAGAATAATAAGATGCCTAAGTTTAACTTAAGTGTAGAGTATAATAGACTAATAATTAAATAAATTAACTATTAGCTATAATATGACAACTCTAACACCCCCCCTTAAGTGTAACTTAGGGAGAAGATAAACCGCTAAGGACTAAAAAAAGCATGTAAACAAAATGCATGAAAGGAACTATGGGTCCCGGCAACTAGGCTTGATTAGGTACCCAAGTACAAGAAATAAACTAGATTAAGGAAACCAAGCCTCCAATCTAAGGAAAGTCCCAAAGAAAGGAACAAGAAAGAGCAAGAAGCATCTCCGAAGCATGAAGCTGCAAACACTGTCAGAAGTAACTGCTGGAACCCCCACTGAAATAGTGCATGACCAGGTAGAGAAGACAAAGTTTGAAGAGTTGATCAATCAAAGAGGTGACCTCCAAAGGTAGGAATGAACAAGTGTCTATATAGTAGATGATCCATCTCACCGGAATGCATAGGTTCCTAGCCACTGCATCTGCCTAGTACATAGGAACAAAAATAGAATACGTAGATCACTCAACCAAACCAAGGAAGTAATAGAGCCAACAGGTGAACCCCCCCATAATGTTGAACAGGGAGAGGTGACAGGAACATTGAAATGCAATGCCAAAAATATCTGCAGAAAGAAGAATCAGGAATACCAATAGTGCAACAGAAGTACAAGCATAGGATAAAGGGTAGTGTCACAGACACACAACATGGGCTAATGTCGTGGAAGGTATGCTCACTTGACAAAGGTGGATGAGCACAAAAGGCAAAACATTATAACCCCCCATGGCACTTTATAACTGAGTGCGAGTACAAACAAAACATAAGGTGTTCAAAATCTTAAATATGCAAAAGCAGGCACTTTATATCAGTGCATTTATAGAAAATAAAATGCTACAGAAGAGAAGCATACAATGCTCAGAAGTCAGAAGGGAGAGTGAGTTAGAAAAGCAGAAGAAGAGATCCTAGGACCTGTAGATCCCAAGTAATTTTCCAGAGTGTGAAAGAGAAAAACTTGAAGGAGAGAGAACTTGGAGCAGAATCTAGAAAAAAGACCCCTGCAACTGAATAACTCACAGAACCGGCTTTCCAACGATATATGGTTTGCCAAAAATTGAGTCTGAATGAGCCAGATATGGCTCTTGGAAGGTAGAAAATAGACATCAGATTTTGACAGCAAAAAACACTGGCAAATGGCAGAACCCAAAATCCCAACCTCCATCATCGGAAAGATCTTTCTGACGATATAAGGAAGTCAGAAAAATACCTCTGTATGCTCTAGATAGAGCGAAAGCAGTGCCAGGAGGTCAGAAAGTTTCAAAAATTTAGGTTTTAAGCCCCTGGGCGTATGGCGCATGTAGGGGGCTGGAGCATAGCTCTTGGGCACCAATAGGACCACCACTAGGTTGAAAGGTGGCCCGCGGGGCTAAAAAACCCGTCAGGCGGAGCGGAGCGGAGTACCGGGCGGAGCGACGGTGGGCACTGAGCGGAGCGGAGGATGGCGGAGTGGCCAGGGGAACCGAAGGAGGGAAGATGGTAGTGGGGGTGCATGAGGAGGGTGACCGGTGGTAGGGCCGGAGGGGCCAGCGAAGCCCACAGGGTGGGGGCCGGGCATCGACCAGCGGCAGTGGAGTGTCGGTGGCCCGGCGGTGGTGCCCGTTTAAATTGCATTGGATGCATTTTTAAATGCATAAAAAACCTTAGAAAAATGAGGTTATTTTTATTTTTTTCTCAGTTTTCGTGCCCGTACGACACTGGAAACCAAAAAAAAATTTCCTCAGAGGCAAGTTGTCCAAAATGGACAAATTTTATATGGATTATGGGGTTTTTGGGCGCTCTAAGTGCAACGGAGATGTCCGTTTGATCCCAAAATTACTAGAAACAAAGGTCCCCCCCTAAATCCACATAAAAAGATTTGAAAAAGCTAGAAAAACCTCCATCTTCTAAAATACTTCAACAAAACATGAACAGTGAGCAGCAAGATGGCTCTGATACCATGTTAAAATAGGTAAAACCCTATTCTCCCAAGAACACCTACATGCATAACCCTGTCACATGGAAGAAGCAAACAACAGAAGACAAGAAGAATCTATGGTGGCCAAAATATAGGAGACATCATATGCACAAGAAAATAATATATTAACAATATGTTTCAAGATGTTACAATGAGATGTGAAAACTCCTTCTCAAAAACAAAGAGGTGAATCCTTATAAAAAGGAATCATGAAACCCTAAACGGGAAACCCTAAAGAATAATAAGATGCCTAAGTTTAACTTAAGTGTAGATTATAATAGATTAATAATTAAATAAATAAATTATTAGCTATAATATGACAAATCTAACACTTATGAGCTATGGTATGGATACACACCCAATGTAAGTTATTTCAAAAATCTTAGCAGTCAATGTTATATCTTAAAATATGATAGAAATGGAAAACTTGACTCCAAGAGTGATGAAGGAATCTTTCTAGGGTATTCCACCGAGAGAAAGGCTTATAAATGTCTCAATAAAGCCTCTAACAAAATTGTTGAAAGTGCAAATGTAAAGATAGATGAATTTGTAGAGAAGAATGAAAAGGAAAGCACTAAAGAACCAGAGGACTACAACAGGTTTGTTTACAATGAAGAACTTGACACTCTACCTGACCAATAATGTAGAGCTCCTAAGTAATAGATCATTGCACTCGAGCATTAGGCTACAAATACCGATGATTAGAATATTTCTCAAGATGATGCACAAAGTGATGGAGACCAAAATGAAGGACAAAATGAAGATCAAGCTGATAGACAAAGAGATGAACCTATACTTGCCAGATATGTCAGAAGGAACCATCCATAGAACCAGATCATTGGAGATAAGAAAGCTGGTATGAGAACCAGAAGTAAGTCTCTAAATACAAGATGTCTTGTTTGTGATTATGAGCCTAAATCTGTCAATGTTGCACTAGATAATGATGAATGGATTAGTTCTATGAATGAAGAGATTGAGAAGATTGAGAAAAACAAGACATGCACACTTGTACCGAGACCAGATGACAAGAATGTCATCAGTACAAAATGGATATTCAGGAATAAACTAAATGAGAATGGAGAAGTCACCAGAAATAAAGCAAGACTAGTATGCAAGGGGTATGCACAAGAAGAAGGGATTG
>MU228490.1:61912-80421 GCA_018584345.1 Thuja plicata | reverse complement strand
GAAAGTAGCATTGGATATGCCTGATACCTATTGACAGGCCAAGTGAGTGTTTGATCAAGGATGGTAGCATTAGATGCCAGATACTAGGTGACAAACTATCTTTTAAATCCTCTAACAAGGTCACACCAAACAGTGTGTTTGTAACCTTTAACAAGGTTGGCTCCTAACAGAGCTCACTTCAGAAGACTGAAAATTTGGGGTACCGACCCTAGTGGTTTTTCTCCTAACAGGGTTTCCACATTAAAAATCCATGTGTTATGTGTTTATGTTTCATTACTTTACTATTTTACATTTCACATATGCAATTCTGGATTGATCGGTATACTCTGCATATTTATTGTGTTTCAGTAAATAGTTGACTGCTTATCGGTAAACGTATAGAAGAAGGTTTTACAAAGCAATCTGACAAGTAGTAAATTGGTATAAGTATTTCAAGGCATTCATCTTGTAGGATAGAAGATAACTAGAGCCGTAATTTTTGGTTATAAGTTTTAAGGGTTGATTTAAGGATTAATTTTTGAGGCCACTGATTCACACCCCCCCCCCCCTCTCAGTTATTACTAACAATATTGACCATCTTTCCTAGGTAAAAGTGTTCATTTCTCAAGTGGTATGATGGTGAATGTAGTATAAGGTGAAGCTCCACAAAGCATAGTGCCTTGCTAGACTCATCATAGCCACATACATCTACCTGCATATGAAAGATAATGAGCATGAACACTTGTGTTCACCAGTTTCTCTTTCATCTTGCAAACTTGTTATTATTATTTTTGTCTTTTAGTGCCACTTTCAATTTCAAAGGGTATTCAATTCAATGTTAGCATATCAAACTTTTGAAAGTTGGTGCAATAATTCAATACCTAGTATGTGAAAGGTTATTGTATTTTGTTGGTAGTTGAATAGTTTGTGCTTGTAATTAGAATGTAAATAGATCAAAGCTTGTTTTGATCCTGCAATCTTATAGGAAGGAAATCAATACTGTGTTGGGGGTTCTAAGAATTTTGTTTTGGGGCATGCACATACTGTTGTAGAAGGTTTTGACATAGTAATAGAGAAATTGCAATAACATTGTGTTCAAATTTTGGTTTTAGTTGTTTGATGAAATTAATGAAAAGATATCATTTGGTCGTCTCTAATTTGTTTTTCTTTTAGCCATATGAATTAGTATATTAATGATATACTTGATTTTTCCATGCATCTTTATATTTTATGTGTGATTTATTTTGATGGGTTTTCTCAAGCACAAGCTAAATTTTGTTGAATAAATTATAGTGGTTTGAGAAATAAACTTGGATTAAGAAGAAGAGCCTTGTGGTTGAGTTTCTTGCACGTTTATGTAAACATAAATAAGTCCCAAATAACTAGAACTTCATGCATTGAATGAACATATATTTATTTTGTGGTTAGAATTTGTTGTCATATGGAAAAGGCAACAATTAGTTTCAACTCCAAAACATATACAATATAAAATAATATTTGTTTTTTATTTATGTTGGTAGGATTTTTTTATTTTCATTTTTCTATTTTCACCTCATGCCTATGAATAATAAAAGATAAATGGATAATTGAACTAAGATTGTAATCAAATAAACCTTGAGAATTGTACGAGGTTTTAATTTCTTAAACATCACCACATAATTTTAGAGAATTAATAAGTGAAGTTGATATTATTCCACCCATAAAGGTTTAGCATAGCCTAAAGACAAAAACATGTTAACTTTCTTGGTTAATTCTTGTTCATTTGCCAAGTACATCATTAGACTTGAATATAAGAATTCGCATAACTTTAGGTTAAATGAACTATGATTTGGGAACCAATGGATTGGATCCTCTTGAAGCTTGATTAAGGCACACCGATATACAATACAAACACCATTTTTCATGTACATGGGTTTGCAAATGTATGAACAAGGTGCTCTTGATCCAGGGAGTATGGACTGAGAAAATAAGAATTAGATCTTGAAAAAGTAGTTTGGATGTTGTCAATTATTGACATAGTGCACGAATAGAAAAAGGGTCCTACATATTTTTTGTGAAACTTCAAGGGGAGGATTAGAGTGACATCCTAAGTCCAAATTTTATCATAATACCAACTTCAATATCCATTGAAACTATGTCACCTGTTGACAGTGTCCACCCATTTTGAGCCTAAATTTTAGTGACAAGTTGCTCTTTGATTCCTCTTTCCAAATCTATATTCAAAGTTAGAATATTAGACCCATGGGATATTTTTTATGTTGATTAGTGTGAAATTTCACATCTTTGCCTAGTTCTTGTTGCATCTTATCCAACCACATTAATCAATGAAAATGGGTTAATTCAATCACATCAATTCATTTTGTACCTAGCTCTTACCTACCTTATTTTTTTTGAAGTTGGGCCAACTGATTTACTCCCCAATTAAATTATTGATGGGAGTGGGTTTGATCTCTAGTTTGCATGTTTAGGCTACTGATACCTATTTTCCCTCCTTTTCATTTTGGTGAGCCTTTCATAGCATGCTCTATATTTTTGATTTGTATGTTTAGTTGTAATTTTCCAACAACTTTTGTTGGGTGGGTATATACTAGGAATATTCTCATTTAGTTGTATTTATTTTGTGTTGAGTCTTTAAATAAGTGATTAATTAGTCATTTGATTTCTGTTAGCATAACTGATGTAGTGTTTCTAAGTATTGCATTGATGAATATTGGTATAGATTTGATGACGGCGAATCAATTATTTGGTTGTCATTAATGTCAATTGATTGACTTAATGTTTTCAGTATGTTACCAAATATTGTGTAAGTGAATTATGATTTTTAGTATGTTTTGAGTTGTTATTCTAATGGAAGAATATTTCATGTGTTGTGATATTAACTTGGCCATCGTGACTTTTGATATGAAGAATTAATTTGGTAATGATTGAATGAACTCAAATTGGGTAACTACTAGAATAGTCAGTGACAGACTGTAAGTGTTTTGAATGTTATCTCAAATCAGTAAAGTATTTGGTGGAGAGCTCATAGGATATGATTGTGAACAATGTCAAGATACTATATTTACAATCGTGACTCATATTATTGACTCATGAAACTAGTTTAGTTGACTGGAAGCGATGTTAACAAAATGAATAGGTAAACAAGACAGGGTTCTTGAATGTGCTATGAAGATTTGTGAGTCAGTGAAGGAATTTGAAGTGAAAATAGGATCAATGGATATTTTCATGAATTATTAAGGTATTTCTATGATTTTTGGAACTTACTTGACATCACAGTGCTCGAGGTATGAAGTTTCTTTTGGTCAAACGATTTTTTGAAGATGGCTCAACTACCAAGGTAAAATCCATATGTACACCAATGCAGTCAAAGAAAGATGTTTTATGAGTGGTTAGATACATTGTATCTTACCTAATGTGATCTGGATCATTCATATCTCAGATCTATGGTTTATTTTAAGTCGGTGGAAGTAAATCTATATATTGGAAAGTTGGAGAAGAAGTTAGAGAGCTGATTGCGAATTGCAGAAGGATTTGGTGAAGGAGAAAGTAAAAGAATATAGTGTGATCAAGATGATGTAGAGTATAGAGTATGGAGAATAAGTATAGATATTAATTGGGTCTGATCATGTAGAGGTATTACAAATTATACATATTACTTTATTTGTTGCTTTCTAACCATTTTAACAGTGAAACCCATTAACAAGGTGGATCCTAACAGATATTTGTTGTAAATCCTCTAACAAGGTGGAATTCTAATTTAATGTTCTAATTCCTCTAACAATGCTTCTCCTAATAGGGAAAAAACCCTAACAAACCTAAGGAAAATCCCTTAACTGAGTAGCACCTAATAGTGTTGTTGTAACCTTTAATAGGGTAAGCTACTAACATAGCATATTCCAGAAGAGTACAGATTTTGTGGGTACCAACTCACACCATGATTTTTTTCCATTTGGGTTTCCATGAGATAAATATGGTTTTTATATTGCATGGTGTATTACTTATGGATGCATGCATTGAAATTTTTCTTTATACTAGTTGTTGTTGAATGTTTTGGTGCATAAAATTTAAAAGAGGTTGAAATTTTTTTTTTGTTGATTACTGATTCACTCCTCCCCACTCATCAATTAGACCTATATTAAAAATTGGTATCAGTGTTGTGGTCCCCTCATTGTGAAAGCTTAATAGCTTGAGGGAAAAGATCTGAAGATGTACAAGAAGGAAGCACCTAAGTTCACTAAGGAAAATTTCTCTACATGGGTAAGTAGGATGAAGTTGCATCTGTCAGGTATCAGAGAGAAAGCATTGGATAATCTAACAATGAAGTATGCTCAACCTTCTGGCATCTTAACTCCTGAAAAAATAAAGAGAATTTTGGAGAATAACTCTGTAGTGATAGAAATAGAAAGTTCTCTATCTAACGCTGAGTTTGTAGATATCAAGGAAATGGCTAATGCTAAAGATATGTGGGACAAGCCAATATCAGTTTATGGTGGTAATGTTCATGTTCAAAAGTAAAAGGTGGACAGTCTCAGAGGAAAGTATGATGAAATGAGAAGTCATGAAGGAGAGAACATTGCTCAATACAACAATAGGATAAAGGAGATTGTTTCTGCTATCAAAGGAGTTGGTGGTCAACTTGAGGAAGATGAAGTATTAAGTAAAATCTTGAGAACCCTACTACTACAGTATGCTATTAGAGTCTCTGCTAGACAAGAACTGAGATCTACCAGTCCTACAAATGTGACTTTAGATTCTTTGGTTGGAAAGCTTACTGCTTTTGAGTTAAGTAACTTTGATAACAGTATGCCTAGAGTAGAATCTGCATTCAAAGATTCCCTAACCATTGGTTCATCAAAGAAAGGAAAAGAAGTCTCTAACACTTTTGAAGGAAATCATGATTATGATTCTATCTTGTATGAGGAAAGAGAACAAGAAGAGTTGGAAGCACTGTTGGCAAGGAAATTGCCTAAAGGAAAAGGAAATTACAAAGGTAAACTTCCCTTAAAATGCTTTTAATGTAACAAAATTGGTCATATTACATCTAGGTGTCCTGACAATGATAGGAAGGATAAGTTTAAGAAATTCAGGAACTTCAAAGATAAAAGCAAGAATGCATGTTACCTGGCAAAAAATGGAGTGACTAATGAAGAATAAGATGGAAGAGATGATGAGGAAGAGATAGTCTTTGTCGCGGTCAAAGAAGAACCCTCAACTGGTGTAGATGGAGATAGTGAGGAAAAAGCATTGATTTCAAGCATGAATTGTAATGGTGACTGGATAATAGACAGTGGGTGTACATATCACATGACCGGTGATAAAAGAAAATTTGTTTCAATGGAATAATGTGATGGAGGTGCAGTCATATTCGGTAATGGTTATCCATGTGTGGTAAGAGGAAAAAGTTCAATAGCACTTAATGATAACACTAATTATGATGATGTTTATTGGGCTAATGGAGTAAAGTATAACCTGTTAAGTGTTGCTCAGCTGAATAACAAAGGTTTCAAATTGGAATTTAGTAATGGTGTTTTCAAGATCTTAGGAACATCTGGAGATTTGAGTGCTACTAGTGAACAGACTAGAGGTAACCTATCCTTATTGAACTCTACTAATAAAAAATTTCTTATTTTCTAAAGTTGAAGACTGTTGGCTATGGCATAAAAGATTTTGTCATGTTAATTTTGATAGCCTAGTAAAGTTTAGTAAGCAAAGATGTGTTAGAGGTTTTCCTTCTTTAGCTAAGCCTGAAAATGCTATGTGTAAGGAGTGTCGGTTGGGAAAGTTGACTAGTTATAGCTTTACTAGTAAAGTTTATTCATCTCAGAACATTCTGGAAGTTGTGCACACTGAATTGTGTACTAGACCTATGAGAACTAAGAGCTACTATAGATATAAGTACTTTATCTTGTTTGTCGATGATTACTCAAGAATGATGTATGTTATGTTATTGAAAGATAAATTAGATGCATTCTACATGTTTAAGGTGTATAAATCTAGAGTTGAAAAAATAAATAGGAAAGGCACTTAAGTGTGTCAGAACTGATAGAGGAGGTGAATTTACCTCACTTGAGTTCACAACATTTTGTGAAGAACATGGAATCAAGAGACAAATGCCAGCACCAAGAACACCTCAGCAAAATGGAATTATGGAGAGAATGAACAGATCCATAATTGATTGTGTAAGAACACTTTTGATATAAAAGGGAGTGGCTCAAATCTTTTGGAGAGAAGTTGTAAGTAATGTTGTTTTACTTTGAACTTGGTATAACTTAAGAAAGGTACAAAAAAAACACCTTATGAGTTATAGTATGGCCATACTCCTAGTGTCAATTATTTCAAAAAAAAAATGGAAGTAAATGTTACATAAAGAAGGATGAACAAAATGGTAAATTTGATTCTAAGAGTGATGAAGGGACATTTCTAAGGTATTCTACTAGAAACAAATCTTATAAGTGTTTGAAAAATTCTACAAACAAGATGGTTGAAAGTGCCAATGTTAGAAATGATGAATTTTCTAAGAAAAATGAGGAAGATAGCAAGAAGGAACTAGAAGACTATGACATGTTTGTCTATATTCAACCGGTGAAGCTAGATACAGTACCACAGATGACTAAAGTGACAAATGATGCACTACCGGTGAGTGATGATGAAAGTAACTAGAGAATAGAATTGGTAATCCCAAGGTATGTGAAACTTAATCCCACACAAGATCATATTATTAGAGATAAAAATGTTGGATTGATGATAAGGAGTAAGGTAAGGGAAAGAACTTGTCTACTATGTGAATTAGAACCTAAAAATGTTAAAGATGCTTTGGAAAATGATGATTGGGTTAAGGCTATGAAATAGGGATAAGATCAAATAGAGAAGAATAATGCATGGACTTTAGTAACCAAATACTGACAAGAATGTTATAGGTACTAAATGGATTTTCAGGAATAAGTTGAATGAGAAAGGAGAAGTGATCAGAAACAAGGCAAGGCTAGTTTGAAAAGGGTATGCACAAGAAGAAGGATTGGAATATGGTGAGACCTTTGCACCTAAAACTAGACTTGAAGGTGTAAGGATAATTTTGGCATATGCTTCTTATAAAGATTTTAAGGTCTATCAAATGGATGTAAAATATGCTTTTCTAAATGGTTTTTTAGAGGAATAAGTATACATTGAACAACCTAAAGGTTTTGCTACTAAAAACATAAAGACATGGTATGTAAATTGTATAAAGCATTGTATGGATTGAAGTAAGCTCTGTGAGCATGATATTAAATGCTACATGGTTATCTTATTCAGATAGGTTTCACAAGGACTAGTGACAATAGCAATGTATATCTAAAATCTGAAAGTGAAGACATGATATTGATTGCTGAAATTTTTATTGATGATATAATATTTGGTGGAAATGAAGCATTGAGCAGGTCATTTGCAGAAGAAATGAGGAAGGAACTTGAAATTTCTATGATAGGAGAAATCAAATTCTTCATTGGAATTCAAGTACAATAGATAAAGAAATGGATATACATCAGTCAATCCAAGTATGTGAAGGAGATTCTAAAAAAAAATTGTATGGAAGACTAAAAACTAGTGGGAACACCTATGACCACAGGCTGCAAACTATCTAAGGAGGATGAATCAAAATAGGTAAATGAAACTCTATATAGATCCATGATTGGTAAACTACAGTATGTTGTACATAATAGACCAGATATTGCACATGTTGTTGTTATTGTTGCAAGGGTTTCCTCAAATCCAAAGGACTCACATATGGGTACAGTAAAGATGATCTTCAAATATCTCAAGGGAACTAACAATTATGGCATAGGGTATGGTAAGGATGGATATTTTTCTTTGAATATGTTTACTGATGCAAACTAGGCAGTAAATGTTGATGATAGGAAAAGTATAAGTGGTGGAGAATTCTTTCTCAGTGAAAGATTAGTCTCCCGGACTAGTAAAAAGTAGAATTATATTTCTCAATCTACTATAGAGGCAGAGTATGTTATTGCTACTAGTAACTGTTAGCAAGTGGTATGGATAAAACATATTCTTGAGGGAATTCATGAGAAGGTCACAGAATTGATTATTATCTATTGTGATACTGGGTCGAGCTCACCCTAGGGTCGAGCTCGCCCCAAGGGAATCTAGTGATGCACTCGAAGGCAAAGCACATTGCAATAAAATATCATTTCCTAAAAGAATAGGTAAAAGAGAAGGAGGTAAGGCTTGAATATGTGTCTACTAAAGAACAAGTTGCTCATATATTCACCTAGTCATTACCAAAGGATACCTTTGAGTATCTCAGAGGTAGATTAGGGGTTCTTCCCCTATCTAAAATTAATTAAAGGATGATGTTTATTGCATCAGTTCATATCTGTTTATCAAAATATCATATGTATTAATTGATGTAGTGGTGGACTACTGCATAGGGTATAATTCTTAGTATGATGTTGTAATACAGTGATGAGGGAAGAAAAAGCAAGGATCAATCAAGTATCAACATAGATGACTAAATATTTAGACATCTTTAGCATTGTTGTCAAAGGCGGGAATATGTATTTCATAGAGGCAATTGACAAAAGAATAGAATATGTATGCAAACAAGAGAAGAAAATATAGGATGAAGATGAAAGGGGGAGTTTATGAAGATGATGAATCAATATAATAGAGTGAGAAGATGTTATATTATTAGAGGTACAGATAGAACTGGGAACATTTTGCAGATGTCAGTATGAATATTTATCATCAGTGAGACAGAGTGTCATCATGAAATCAACAAGGTGATATCAATAAGAATTCAAAAGATAAGAGTGAAGGTAAAAGAAGATAAGAGTGTTTCCATAAATGCCAAAGGGGGAGATTTTTAGCATACCTAATGCATTGATGCTAAGTATTTCATTAATGAAGATTGGTACAAATTTGATGACAGGTGAATCATTTATTTAGTTGTCATTGATGTCAACTGATTAACTTTGTGTTTTCAGTATGTTATCAGATATTGTGTAAGTGAATTATGAGTTTCAGTATGTTTCTGGAGTTTCTATTCTAATGGAATAATATATCATGTGTTGTGATGTTAACTTTTCCATCTTAACTTTTGATATGAAGAATTAAGTTGATAATGATTGAATGAACTCAAACTAGGTAACTACTAGAACAGTGACTGTAAGTGATTTGATTGTTATCTCAAATCGGTAAAGTATTCGGTGGAGCGGTCATAAGATATGATTCTGAAAAATGTCAAGATGCTATGTTTACAATAGCAACTCATATTATTGACCGGTGAAACTAGTTTAGTTGACTAGAAGCGATGTTAACAAAATGAACAGGTAAACAAGACAGAGTTCTTGAACAGGTTATGAAGATTTGTGAATCGGTGAAGGAATTTGAAGTGGCAATAGGATTAGTGATGATTTTCATGAAGTAGTAAGGTATTTCCCTGATTCATGGATCTTACTTAACATCACATTACTTGAGGTATGCGTTTGAGGTGGATTCTTCAAGAAGTTTCTTTTGGTCAAACGAGTTTTTGAAGATGGCTCAACTATCAAGTTTAAATCCATATGTAAGCCAACACGGTCAGAGAGAAACATTTTATGAGTGGTTAGATATATTGTATCTTACCTAATGTAATCTAGATCATTCATATCTCAGATCTAGGTTTTTTTTTAAGTTGATGGAAGTATATCTATATATTGGAAAGTTTGAGGAGAAGTTAGAGAGTTGATTGTGAATTGCAGAAGGATTTGGTGAAGGAGAAAGAAAAGGAATCTAGTGCGATCAATATGATGTAGAGTATGGAGTATGGAGAATACGTATAGAGCTTCATTGGGTCTGATCATGCAGAGGTAGTGCAAACTACATATATCACTTTATCTGTTGCTTTCTAACCATTGTAATAGTGAAATCCCTTAACAGGGTGGATCCTAACATATCCTTTTTATAAATCCTCTAACAAGGTGGCATTCTAATTGAATTTTCTAAGTACTCTAACAAGGCTTCTCCTAAAAGGGAAAATATCCTAATAGATCTAAGGCAACTCCCTTAATCAGGTGGCACCTAACAGTGTTATTGTAACCTTTAACAGGGTAAGCTCCTAACAGGGCGTATTCCAGAAGAGTACAGATTTTATGAGTACCAACTCACACCATGGTTTTTTCCCGTTTGGGTTTCTATGAGATAAATATGGTGTTACATTGTGTGGTTGATTACTTGTGGGTACATGCATTGAAATTTTTCTTTATACTAGTTGTTGTTGAATGTTTTGGTGCATAAAGTTTAAAAGAGGTTGAAATTTGTTTTTTGTTGATTACTGATTCACCCCCGCCCTCTCAGTAATTACACATGTATTAATAATTTCTATATTACATTTTTTAATCACCTATTTCATTTTCATAATTGCTTGCAATTTTTTAATGGCATTAATCATTGTCTTAGTCTTATATTTCTCATGTATGACCTTCATCGCCCGTTGTCCTCAATCCAATATCCTAGTGAGAAGAAGTTTTAGAATTGTGGCTTCCTTGAGTTTAAATACTAAGGGTGTTGAGCCTAAGTTGATGAACCTATTCCCCATGATTCACTTCCCTTTATCCAACACCTAAGATTCCTACCATTTTTTACAATTATTCTCCTAATACTTCTCATATGAGTAAAACGCTTCCACTCAAGTATCTAGTGAACGATTGAGGAGGCTTGAAAAGAAATTGAAAAGTCTTCAAAACATTGTGAGTTGAGAACATATGGGTGGAGTGGAAATCCCCTTGATTGAATCTATTTTAAGGAGGTTGATTCAAAATAATGAACATGGTGTGGTATTTCTCATGTAGTGGATGATAATTCTATGAAAGTGGATACTTGTGTCTAGGTGCTTGGATATTCAAATCCTCACAGTCATGGTGAGATGACCATGCCCATTTGTATATCTCTTCCTAATGCACCGACAAATACATCTTCCATCATGGCTTCCATTTATTTAAAAACCATTTCCTTTACCAAGATATCACAAGGGTACATCCTCCAATTCTCCATCACAATAAAAAATTTCTCAGTTTAATTCATCCATTAAAGTCGCCATTAACCATTTGTTACAAAATGTCTCATCTTTACAACAAAAATTGGCTTCAATCACCCAATCCAAATCCACCAATTCCTATATAATTTGAATTAACCCACTTTCTATTGACATCCTTCATACACCTCTCCCACAATACATTGAGATTTCCCATTTCAAAAAGTATAATGGACAAGGTGGCCCTAACACTCATGTGAAAACATTTCAAGCTTTGTGTACCAATTTTAACTATGATAAAAATCATCTTGTAAAACTTTTCCCTTGGTCCTTGAAAGATGGAGCTTTGGAATGGTTTTTCTCTTTGCCTAGTTATTTGATTATTTCTTTTCAACTAAATTTTTCAAAATGATAATGGTCTTAAGTCACTATGACTTATTTGGTGCATTGTAAGCAAGTTGTTTAAAAGAAACTAATTTCATTGGTAGATATAAACACTTGTATTTACATATTTCTTGTCATATTTCTAATGGTGATGTTCAAAGTATTTTCATTAACACTTTGAAAAAAGAGATTAGAGATAACCTTTTATTTTTTATATCACATATTTCACACACTTGTGCACATCAATTCATAATTATTAACGTTAAGTGATTCAACATGAAACTTCTTCATCACTGGCTCTAGTTGATAGGAACAAAGATGCTCACTTTCAAACCTTTAGGAAAAAAACCCAAAACTTCATCAAAATCAATTCAAACCTTACAACTTCATACCAATCCAAATATTTACATAACATCATGCTTCAATTGATTAATAATGGTATGTTGAGGCTTCCTCGTGGGCATTCTTTAGATACCTATAAGTCATTGCCAACTTCTTTTGATCAAAATCCTTTTGTCAATTCCATCATCAACCCAAGAATGATGCAAAGAAATGCATCTATTTGAAACATGAAATCCAAGACCTTATTGATTCTAATTCTATAGTGATGGATGGTGTGAATGATAAAGGAAATAAATATGTGACACCTCCTAATCAAAATTTGCAAATCTTTTCCAATCCCTTACCTTCCCATTCTACCATTAATGTTGTTGAGCATAATGATCCAATATTCATTAATATTGATGATATGTCTAATGAAGCTAACAATGTTGTGAAATTAACTGAGAAGACCAAGCCTAAATATGAACCTTTAATTATCTTTGACTCAAGGGATATCAGTAATTCATCTAATGTAGTGTTCTACATTATTGTGAATATTAAAGACAAGATCTCCCTAGAAGTGCTCATTGATCTACTATGAATGGTGAATGTCATTACTTAAGAATATCTCCATATACAATAATTGTATAAAGATACATATGATAAATCTGATGTTGTGATTAAGGTACATGATTGATTCCCTTATCTTATTATAGGTTCCATCATCCTTCCCATCGAAGTTTCTACCAATTCCTTGGATGTTGAATTTTCCATTACCCCTACCTCATACCAATTTTCCATGAAGTTAGGTAATCCTTGTCTCAATACCATGAGAGAAATTTCTTCTACCACCCAAAAGTGTTTAAAATTTCCCTACAATGGGCAAGTTATAATGATGAATTGTGGTCTTTTTAGTCATTAGCTAATCGTGGAAATTTTACCCTTGATTACATTTAACGTAGAAATCCTCAACCTTTGAGACCTCCTAAGGACATCCTTTTGCTACTCTATCAAAATTTCAAAGACAACAGGATTTCTGAGTTATCCTTAGGTAGTTCTTTGATTGTTTCATCACTTATGGATATGGATCTAGTCATTCCACCTATGCATCTTGGACATGGATGTATTCCTACTTCTATTATTACTACCATATATGCCACAATTCCTCCTCCCAAAACCTATAAAGGTCAAAGGTCAAAGTGTATGTCATCCTCTATCTCTCAAGATAGTTAGGTTTCTTTTTTTTTCCTCCTATGCTCCTAGAGAAAAGGAAGAAAAGTAACCATAATTTGAGTGATCCCAAACCTTCATCAACACAAGTTTTGAGTCATAATAAAAGAAATCGTAGTGCTAGAGAATATCGATGAAGACATCGTGCCAAGGATAATGAGCTTGCTTCCCAAAGTGTTTCCTCTTCTATACAATCAAATGTTAACTTAGTTCTCTTTTCCACACACATACCTAATCTTATATAGGAACCTTACCTTGATCTACCTAATTAAAGATACAATTTGTCTAAGCATAATTATTCTTCTTCATCTCAAACGTGCAAAAGATCTAATATTATAATTAACCTAAATGATGGTGTTAATAATAATGTTGAGAGTAATAATGATTCTGATGAAATATGTGAAGTTGTTGATATCAATCATGATCTATCTTCAATATTTTCAAATTCTTTGAACCTAGCTCATGTTGGCACACATAGTGATTCAACATCAAATCATGGTCCTTGTTTGGTATTTGTGATAGATCCATATACCATACTTAGTTGTTTCTACTCTAGCATATTGTCCAACATCTCAAAAATGTGTTGAACAAGAATGGGAGGCAAGTGATTTTCTTGACTACCTCACTCATGTAGCAGATTTCATTTTGTATTTGCTTGCATGTAATGTGTTCCTAGGATGCGATGCTTGGTGAGTATTTATTTTTGTTAAACTCTCTTTGGATGACTCTTGTTGCTATGTTGGTTCAAGGTAGAAAATGTACCAACCCTATCATAATATTCTTCTATTTGTACCATCATTCTCCTATATGTTGTATACGTGTATTGTGTCGTAAATGTGCTTTTTATGTTTTCTAGTTGGGGATGATGCAAAACAATGAGATCTCTTCATTTTGGTGTCTTCTTTCTTGATGCATAAAGACTTGTCCTTCTCATCTTATCTACTCTTCTTCCATTGTGCTCATATTTATACCACCTTTAGGGGATAAGATCAATTCATTACAATCATACCTGATATACATGATTTATCTTATAAGTATACCTGCTCCAGACAGTGGATCCTTTATCTGCTCTTTTGTTTTGTGACCATTACTCTTTGATTTGACTATTTTTGTGGGGCATGTCACTGCTAATTTATGCTTGTATTTTGGATGTATGTATCCTACCTTAAATAAATTACTCTTGGTAAAACATACACAATCACTTTAACATAGGGGCATGTACACTTTATGCATACACCACAAGGTTTGGTTTGTACACTTCGATCACACACCATTAGATGTTGGCACTCAATTTTTTAGATTACTTTGAAATCTAAGACTTTATTTTTTAATATTGTACTTGTTTGATGAAGTTGCACCCCCTTTTGCAGACGTTTTTTAGATTATTTAGCAAATTGAGGTTTTTTCTTTGTAATCTCTAGAGTCAAGTAGAAAAAATAAACCTTGTTAGACTAGTTTGGTTCTTGTGTTGCTTACACGACTTACAATAAGGAGAATCTCACTAGGCCCAAAATTCATGTTCCTTCTCTTCTCATATGGCCAAGAAGTCATATTGCTTACTAGCCCAAGAAGTCATATTCCTTACTAGCCCAAGAAGTCATATTCCTCCTCTTCTTTCCTCTTGCATGCTCCATGTCCATGTAACATGTGTCAATCATATTACTTATTTTATTTTGACATTGTAGATAGATGAGATCCTAAGACCCTAGGGACTTAGTTTTTTTTTTGTCTCTCTTATTTCTTGTTGAAAGTCTTTTGATTCTATCTTTTACTTTATCGAGAGTATGAGCATGATTTCATACTCCTGATAAAAGTGAGGGCTAAATGTAGAATTGCAAGATTTATCCTCATATAGTGCTATTCTCACTTAGGCCTCAATTTGGTGCTCTTGTTTCCATGCCCCTTATTGGCCCCTATTTGAAACTTGGCACAAGTTAAGAATTCAAATGTCAATTTGATAAAAAAAATTGAATAACTTGATAAATTATGGAGTGACAGATCTTTTTCCAAGGAATTTGAAAATCTCAATATGTTTTGGTTGAGTTTTGATCAATATATAGAGACACCTCCAAAATTCTTAGTTTTTCCAGCACTCAAGGCATTTGATCTTGACGAGTATACCAAATTCTATTGATACCCTAGGTGGACTCAAGTACTTGAATCTCTCCTACTGCATGGACTTAGTTAAGCTTCTTGATGTTTTCTATCGAGCTTGTTATGGTAACCTCACAATATGAAATATATCATGGATATGGTTCTTGGAACTACATAAAAAATTGATGACTTATCTACCATTTATAGTTCAACATTCATCATCGTGTCTCGATATCCTCTTTTGAACTTACATTAAGGCCAAAAAAAACAAACATTTTTAAGTGAGAATAGTATTAAGTTGTGAAATTTGATACTCCTTTTATAATTCAAAAAATTTAACAATGCAAATGGTTTGTTCCAACATGAGCTTAGAAACCCGACACCTTGCTTCCCGATGGAACAGTTATAAAGAAATGAAGATTTTAACATTTGAATGAGTTCTTGAATCGTTGCTAGGGTCTGATGAAAGTTATTGAAGACACACCCAAGCCCAACATAGTTCATAAATCGTTTAAAATTATCGACTTCAAAGGTTTTCAGTCTCAACTATGTTTCAAAATCTCTTGGGACAACTAGGCTTTCGATGTGTTATTGGGATATTGCGGTGACATTTAATATCAGTTCGAACAACTATACAAAAGTTTGACATGCAAAGAGTGAAAGATAGATAAAAGGAAATTGAGCAACATCTATTTTGGTTCTAAGATTGTTTTCAGAACCCGGAAGCAGTTATAGAACCCCCTCATTTCCCCGACATTTTTGAAAACCAAATAAAACTTCTTTGGCTATCATTCTCAAGGATCTAACATTTCTTGTTGAAGACCAAGATTATATTGGTAGGATTCAATTGTTGAGAAATTACCTTGAAAAGTAAATTTTGTATTTTGGTGATAGTGTATTGCCTTACTTCAAGAGTGGCATCCCATCACTCAAGGAATGACTTACACAACTTCCTGATTCTAGCAATGTCAATAATTGTAGCACATAATAGATTACCTGATGTCCTCTTGATCATAATATCACATGGATTTTTTTAAGTTTATATTCTCAATTTTGTTTAGCTAAATTGAAACCTACCTAAAGGGATTCATATTTGCATACACAATTAGAGAATAGATAATGATAGCTTTCCCAGATGATGGTGTATGGAAATGGTTCAATAAGCTACTACAATATTATCCAATGGTATTCTTCACAAACATACGTGAAGGTGATCAATGATTTGTTCATATCAAGGAGGGGGATCTTGTCGGTCAATGTGTTTTCATCGTTTATGATCCAGCACAGTTAGGCAACACTCTTATTGAATATCAAAAACAATTGGCTGCACATGGTGGTACAATAGTCAGTTCATATATAAATCATGGAATCTTTCCTAAAAGTTCATGGGAATAGTTTCAACATGACAATGGTGGAGGAGTAGAACATAGGTTTGCATATTTTTGGATCACAGATTCATGCCCTCTAACTATAAATGCAATAAAGGACAAACAACCATTTAAAATTCTTAGTTTGGAATGGCCAATTGTTGTAAAATCCTAAAATGTTAGCATTCATTATTGTATGTCTTTAGGACCTATTAGATCCCATTTTGGTGGTTTCAAGATCTAAATTTCTTTATGCATGATTTCTCGTATCTTTCATTTTCTCTCCCTGAAACTTTTCACACTTTCCAAGGCCTAGATTTACATTGAATCTAGTAATGTCAGGACTAGGTCGAACTAAGTCAGCCTTGTCCTGGACAAGGTCGACCCAATTGGACCTTGTCTTAGGGAATTTTGTTGGAAGTATTATATGGGAAAGAATGATACTGAGAGGGGGGTGAATCAGGGTCTATAAAACTTTTACACTTCTGAAACAAGGGTATATAAAACTTTTATATTCTGAAACAAACTAATTCAACATGTATATATAAAAATTAACTACAATACTATAATATATCTAACTACTAATCACATCCATGATAAACACATAACACAAAGATTTGGTAACCTAGAAACCCTTGAAAGGTAAAACTGGGGTGGGGATGACACACATAAATATTCACTACTGCAGTAACAAAGTGTGCATGTTAGGGCTACAATGTTTTGATCACTTCTAATGATCTACCCTGTGAGGGGTCTGTCCTGTTAAGAGCTTACATATTTATTCAATCTACCTCGATTAAAGGATTTAAACTTACATCTAAGTAAGAACTCTATTAGGAGATTTACAAAAGTCTGTTAGGACTACTTTGTAAGAGATTTACCCTGATTCACTTGTTAGAATGTATCAGTACCTGATCCTTTAGTTTGCACTTCAAATGCTGATGTCAGATCTCCTCTTTCCAAATCTTAATTGATATCCAAAATCTGAAATAACTTTGTTCTATCCTTCACTGCTCTGCTTGGTCACTATGTCTAATCTATGTTTCTGATATACAAAAACTTTGCTTCTTCTGCATACACCCAATCTCTTCTCTTCGCATCCGCATACATGATTAGGGTTTTAAAGCTTTCATTATATAGATAATTGATGAAGCTTCCAGATCAAGATCAATGATCTAGATTCATCACTTTAGTCACTTAAGCATTCCTATTTTTTGATTGGTTACATTACTTGCATAGGGATTAATGATCTCAACCATAACACGTAATTAACTCATTAAATGTCTTGAACGATCATTAAATCATACATAGCAGTCGACCAAAATGTTTTACCTAAGTGTTTGTGTCATACCAAACACATATACCAAAACTATCTTGCTCGGCATGTTGGTGCTCAAATCAACAGATTGGATTTCCTATGGACTTGCCAATCCAACGCTGGGAAACCCAAGTGATTTGGCCAACTAACAAGTCACAACCAAGGCAAGGTTGGAACTTCTGCAATTTTGGCTCTGCAGAACCAAGGCTGGTAGGCCTATACCTTAAACTTATGCTTCAAGTCGTAAGGCTTTTTATAGCAGATAAAATACACCTCAAATCCTCTCTCTCAAGTATGGCAAGGCACTAGAAAGAAATCTAACTGAAAGCAATATATCATAAATTGTAAACTGAAATACTTTGAGTAATTGAAAGAATGTTTAGTAAATATGTATGTAAATTGAAATAAAAAGATAGATAAGATATCACAAAACTATAAACAATGAACTGAATAACTATAATCTAAATAATGATTAGACCAGTGCCTTATTCTATCATGGGCAATAGAGTCACTATCATTCCAATCTTATGTTCAACCTTAGAGACATTTTTACAAGAAAACTTATCACTTCAAAGGTGTTATGGAATGTACATGCAACCTAAAACAAATTTAGAGATATTTCAAAAGGGTAATACTTCTCAGATGATAGCCCAATTGACTGAGGCCTCAATCAATAGAATTTAGCCATTCAAAATGAGAAAACCAATTGAAAATATAGAATATAAATCAAATCAGGAAGCATGCACATCAAACTATCACTTTGAAGAAGTTCTATTGGTTTATCCAAGGGACTAATTGTAAAATGATTAAT